>CAMZMU010000102.1:29794223-29876540 GCA_947311845.1 Poa pratensis
GATGGCTGTCGACATGGCAGCATGCTGGCAGAGGCTCCAGAGAGATATGCCGAGATCCCTAGCAGAAACAATCCGGGTTGCAGATTCTTATGCCCTGGGTGATCCGATGCAGCCAGCAGCAGAGGCAGGAGCACGTAACAGAAGGAGGGAGCCAATAAACAACCGGCTCGGACCAAGGTGTAATGACCGTCAGGAGTTCGGACAGAAGAGGAGGGAGCCGGACTATCCATACCCTCCAACCAAGTTGCAGCGGTGAACCCGGATCAGCCCGGAGCTGGAGGTGTCCAGAGGCCAAAAATCAATGGTCCGGCATTTAGTCCGAACCCGGAGCCACCCATGACCTATGAATTAATGATAGATGGTCCGTGCTGTTACCATACGACTGACCCGCGCAAGCCAGCCAACCATTCAACCCGGCAGTGCAGCTGGAACCGCAGAATCAGAGAAGAGGGGGCAAGGGCCGGAGGAATCAGAACAGGACCACCACCTCAGAGATTTCAGCCGAGGTCCCACCCTAATCTGTCCGGAGCAAATGTTACCCCGATAACCACTGCACCTCTTCCGAGGCCTGCAGCAGCAAGACCCGTGAATGTTGTGAATGTCCGAGGTAATAACAACAACAATGGTGCCGGACCAAGTCAGCAGTATGAATACCCCGGAAATGACTATAGAGAGGTTCATGCGAGCTATGTGGTCTTTGTGACCGAGCCCACTGACAAGAAGAGCGTGCAGAGGCGTGCCATGGAGGTGAATGCAGTAATGCCGGTGGTGCCGACCTATATGAACTGGTCTGAGCAGGAGATCACTTGGAGCAGAAAGGACACACCTCGGATCATGCCGAGCCCTGGAAAGTATGCCCTGGTGGTAGATCCAACGTTGTGTGGGCCTACCAACAATGTGAGGTTCACCCGAGTTCTGGTGGACAATGGCAGTGCCATCAACATCATGTACCGAGACACAATGGTGAAATTGGGCATCTCGCCTAATCAGTTGATGCCAAGCAGTTGTACTTTTCATGGGATTGTGCCGGCGTTTCCTGTGCACCCATGGGCAAGATATGGGTGGATGTAGCATTTGGAACCAAGGAAAATTGCCGAGTTGAGAGTATCGAGTTCGAGGTGGTGGACTTGGAGAGTGCATACCATGCACTGCTTGGAAGGCCGGCTTTGGCCAAGTTCATGATTTCCACCCATGTTGCATACCTGAAGATGAAAATGCCAGGGCCTAATGGATCATATCCATCTCGGGTGACTACAAGCGAGCCATTCAGTGTGCCTCGGCGGGATCTAACCTAGCCGAGTCTTTGGTGATCGCAGCAGCGAGAAGAAGAAGCTGCATCAAGTGGTGGCAATGGCGCAGTCAACACAGCTCGGCCTGTCCGGACTGATGAGCCCGGACTCAACTGCGGCGTTCGAGGTACCCAAGGAGACCAAGAAGATCCCCATTGACCCGGAGCACCCAGAGCATGTGGCCATCATTGGGACCGGGCTAGGCGAGAAATAGGAAGGCGAGCTCTGTCACTTCCTCCGTGAGAATCGGGATATCTTTGCATGGTCGGCTAAGGACCTGCCAGGTGTTCCGAGGGAGTTGGCAGAGCACTCTTTATTTGTTAGGCCAGAGGTGAAACCGGTGAGGCAACCGACCCGTCGTCTCTCAGACGACCGGAGACAAGTGGTGCTGGACGAGCTGGCTAAGTTGCTTGCAGCCGGGTTCATAATGGAGGTACTGCATCCGGACTGGATATCCAATCCGGTCTTGGTGGAAAAGAAGAAAGACGAGCCAGCCGTGGTCAAGGTGTGGCGCATGTGCATTGACTTCACTAACCTCAACAAGGCGTGCCCAAAAGATCCGTTTCCATTACCTCGGATTGATCAAGTGATCGATTCCACTGCTGGTTGTGAACTGTTATCTTTTATCGATGCGTACTCTGGTTTTCACCAGATACCACTGAACCCAAAGGATCAAATAAAGACGCTTTTATTACCCCGTATGGGGCGTATTGCTATCGTGTCATGTGTTTTGGTCTGAGAAATGCCGGGGCAACTTATCAGAGGTGTATGCAGAAATGCCTGCACTCTCAGATGGGCAAAAATGTGCAAGTGTATGTCGATATTGTCATCAAAACTAAGGAGAAACATACTCTCCTCGAGGATCTCGAGGAGACATTTGTGAATTTGAGAAAGTATCGGTTGAAGCTTAACCCGGACAAGTGCACCTTTGGTGTCCCGGCTGGAAAGTTGCTCGGATTCCTGGTGTCTAGCCGAGGTATCGAGGTAACCCGGCCAAAATCCGAGCTATTGAGAGCATGAAGTTACCGAAGTGTTTGAAAGATGTGCAGAAGTTCACAGGGTGCCTAGCCTCGTTGAGCCGATTTGTAGCTCGGCTAGGAGAAAAAGCATTGCCTTTGTACCAGCTCATGAAGAAAAGTACCGGGTTTACATGGACCCCGCAGGCCGACGTGGCGTTTGGTGAGCTGAAAAAGATGTTGTCCACTGCCCCGGTGTTAGCGTCACCATTGCACAATGAGCCGATGTTACTTTACATTGCGGCCACAAACCGAGTTGTAAGTGTGGCAGTGGTGGTGGAGCGCGAAGAAGGTGGCAGGTCGGTGCAGAGACCGGTGTATTACTTGAGCGAGGTGATCTCTACCTCGAAGCAGAACTATCCTCACTACCAGAAGATGACGTATGGTGTTTACCTGGCGGTCAAGAAGTTGAAGCATTATTTCCAGGAGCATCCCATGACGGTGGTGTGCGAAGCTCCAATCTCGGAGATCATCGGGTGCAAAGATGCAACTGGCCGAGTTGCCAAATGGGCGATTGAGGTGTCTCCATATGCACCACATTATGAGAGAAGAGACGCAATTAAATCCCAGGCGTTGCCGGACTTCTTTTGTGATTGGGCCGAGATGCAGTATGAGCCACCCAGGCCGGACTATAATTATTGGAAAATGCATTTTGATGGGTCCAAAACAAAGATCGGGCTGGGGGCTGGAATAGTCCTCACCTCGCCAAAGCAAGATCAGCTGAAGTACGTGCTGCAGATTCATTTCTCAGCATCAAACAATGTGGCGGAGTATGAGGCCTTAATCCATGGCCTCAAGGTGGCAAAGGAGATCGGTATCCGGCGTGTAGAGTGCTTCGGCGATTCCGACCTGGTGGTGCAACAATCTTCTGGAACTTGGGATGCTCTGGATGCCAACATGGCGTTATATCGGTTCCATGTGCAAAAGATATCCGGGTTCTTTGAAGGGTGTGAGTACAGGCATATACCTCGGGCAGAAAATGATGCTGCCGACGTGTTGTCAAAGCTCGGTTCATCAAAAGAGGCAGTACCACCAGGGGTAGCCCTGAATCACTTGAGAACTCCTTCAATCAAACCTTCTCCTGAATCCGAATCTATTTTCATCCCGGCGGAGCAAGAGCCCGGACCTGTTCCAATGGAGGTAGACGTCGGATGCGTTTGGTCGGACCCGGGGACTGCGTGGCAGAGCTCGGGGACTGCACACCAAACCTCGGGGACTGCTCATCCAGACTCGGGGACTGGTCGCAGGATGGTGGAGGAAATAATGGAGGAGATTATGGTGGCCGAGCCAATGGAGGTGGATGAGGAACTTTTTCCTTTGCACCCGGTGCCGGAGTGGGCGGAGCAAATTATGAAGTTCATAACGGAGGGAAGCACGCCAAGTGACACAACCGAGGCTAGGAGGATTCAAAGGAGGGCCAAGGCGTACACCATCATCAACAAGGAGCTCTATAAAAGAAGCGTAACCGAGGTGTTGCAACGGTGTGTTGAGCCAGCTGAAGGCAAGGAGATGCTTTTGGAGATCCACCAAGGAGAATGTGGTCATCATTGCAGCACAAGAGCTCTGGTGGCCAAGGTGTTTAGGCATGGGTTCTATTGGCCCACTGCTCTTGCTGATGCAGAGGCCATAGTCCGGAGATGTGAAGGATGCCAAAGGTTTGCCAAGCAAACGCATATGCCAGCCTCGGCGCTCAAAACAATTCCTATCACTTGGCCGTTTGCGGTATGGTGTTTGGATATGGTGGGAGAGTTCAAACCAGCCCGAGGTAACATGACACACATATTGGTGATGGTGGACAAGTTCACCAAGTGGATCGAGGTGAAACCAATCCGGAAGTTGGATGGTCATTCAGCAGTGACTTTCTTGAAGGAGATTATTCTGCGATATGGCTACCCCCATAGCATTATCTCGGACAACGGCACTAACTTTGCTGTTGGAGAGTTCGCTCGGTTTTGCATGAACAAGGGAATCCGGCTGGACATAGCCTCGGTGGCACACCCGGAGTCTAATGGACAAGTGGAAAGATCAAATGCTCTAGTGTTGGCCGGCATCAAGGCTCGGCTCATTGAACCACTGCTGAAAACGCCGGGGTGTTGGATAGATGAGATACCAGCAGTACTGTGGGGTCTAAGGACCACGCCAAATCGATCAACTGGCTATACGCCATTTTTTATGGTCTATGGGGCAGAAGCTATGCTACCCACTGACATCGAATATGATGCGCCCAGAGTGGCAATGTACACTGAAGCCGAGGCAAAAGAGGCTCGGGAGGATGCAGTAGATCTGCTTGAGGAAGCGAGAGAATTGGCCTCATCTCGGTCAGCAATTTACCAGCAAGGTCTCCGACGTTATCATAGCCGGAGTATCAACCCTCGTGTGTTTCACGAGGGAGATTTGGTGCTAAGGCTGGTGCAGCGCAAGAAAGGTCGGCACAAGTTGTCACCTCCATGGGAGGGACCGTTCGTTGTGAGCCGAGCTCTGCTCAATGATTCCTACTATCTTATAGATGCGCAGGAACCAAGGGAAGATGGGCTGGACAACCCCGGGTCAGAGGTCAGGCGACCATGGAACGTAGCTCTACTCCGACCTTTCTACTCATGAAAGGCGCAATGTATGTACCTCGGTTAATCCTTAATAAAAATGTCGGCACTCCGAGGTTAAAGCTCGGGGACTGCCTCGCTCTTGTGCTTATGTTTTATCTCTGTTTGTCAGTTTCGTTCATATGCCGAACTATTTTGAACCTCGTCTCAAACTTCAAGTAATGTGTGCTATGAAACTAATCTTGTGACTCGACTGGCATCTGCCTAAAAGGTAGTCAAGAGCAAAGAGGAAAAAACGTGGGAGACATGAAAATGAACTCGGGGACTCGGTCCAAAATATAGTTCGGCATGTGTCGTTTACTAACCCCTGTCTTTACCTTTCGTTTATGTCGGATGACTTTGAAACATACCTCGGAATTTACCAAGTACTGTATGCTATGAACAACAATCTTGTGACTCGACTGTCGAACGCCAGAATGGCAGACAAGAGCAAAGAATGCCAAATATAGTAAACACGAAAGTAAACTCGAGCAATCATTCAAAAGGATTCGACGTAAAGCTTAGAAAAGCATGGTTCGAATAAGCATGATAGTAACAGAGGTAGCAAAAGGAACTACTTAAGTTTGATTACATCTGCGTCCCGGCATACCGGGGATTTAATGAAGTTTTTTGGCCAAGCATAAGTTCAGGTCGAGGCATCAGGAATTACGTCGGCAGCAGCCGATGCAGCAGGGATTTCGTCCGGAGCCGAGGTAGCCTGGGAGGTGCTGGCAACGTCGGCAGTAACCTCGGCACCAGGTTGTGGAGAAGCCTCGGTTTCTGCTTCGCGGGTGTCACCATCGTCACCTTGCTCGGCTTCGACGTCGGATTCTGTTTCGTATTCCTCTCTTCTGGCTCGTCATCTTCGGCGTCGGAGTAGGTGTCTCCCTCGCTCAAGTTCTTGGTGTTGGCATATCCAGCGAAGAAGGCAGCCATCTTTTCGCGCGCTGGATGAGAATTGGGTCCGTGGACCAGGGCGAGCCTCGGCGAAGAGTGTCCATCTTTTCGAGGTCGATCTTCTCGCACCAAGTCATGATGAATTTGAGAGCGGCATCAGCTCCAGCGCGAGCTGAAGATGAGCGCCACTCTCGAGTCTTTGTTCGGCTTCACGAAGCTTGGCGGCGAGCTCAGGCGTAGTATTGGGAGCATCGGCAAGAGGCCACAAGGCTCGGAAAGCAGACACACCTGCATCGAGGAGTTCGGACCCAATGGTTTTCAAGGGATGGATCCGAGCTTTGATGGCCACGATGTGGTCCTCAATGGTCCAGACGGGGTTCGTCTCGTTACGCCTCTTCCTGTGCTGAGCAGTGATATTGCGGCCGAGATTTGGGTGTAGGTGAAGTGCTCTGCAGAAGGATAGCCTGTTAATAATGAAAGAAACAGTTCGGCAAAGAGCCAGTACTGTTGAGGACAAAGCAAGGATAAGGGGGGCAAGAAGCTTACCGTCCATTTCTTGGTTGATGCGTTCCAGCGTCGGGAGGAGCTGGTTAACCGAAGCTTGAAGGGCTTCATAAGCCTCGGTGGCCGAGGTGGCGCGGGCCTCGGCTAACTGGAGCGCATTCTCATGTTCCTTGGCGGCATCCTCCCGAAGTTTCTTCTCTGTTTCAACAACACTGGCCTTTTCCGCCTGCAGCTGCTCTTTTTCGACGTCCGCAGCTCAGTGATGCGCTTCAGTTCCTTTACCAGACGAGCTACTTCGGCTTTCTCTTGGAGCTTCGTCCAAAGAGTTCTTTTCTGCAAGGACGGCCTTGTGCTCGTCGTGGAGTTTCTTGTGGTCAAACAAGAGGGTATGAAAGATGTCCGTGCGGACGTTCATAGTATTCTGCAAGGAAGAAAAACATAGCTCGGTTAGAAAGGCTATACCTCGACAAGAGTCTCGGGGACTCGGAGTCAAATCATTGGGAAAATGTTGCCGGGGTATGCCTCGACAGGAGTCTCGGGGACTCGTACCCGAGGTGCATGCTAAGTAAGGTAAAATGGTTTGGATACGTCGGATGAAAATTGAAAGTTGAGATTCAAGCCAAACAATTTTAACTCCGGCGGAGCGTCAATAGTTTACCTCGAATCTCGGGGACTGGGAATGGTGGATATTAGATGAGATACTGCATGAAAGTAAAGAGAATAGGACTTACGTCGATGTTTTGAGCAGCACGCAGGGCAGCGACTTGTAGGTCGTGTACGCTTCGGCCGCAGGCGCTGTTTCCCGCAGGATGCTCAGCCACCGGAGCAGCTAGGGAGGCCGAGGAGACCTCGTCTGCAGAATTCCAGTCTGCATTGTAGTGTTCCAAGGAGCCGAGGCTCTGGTCACTGTCAGTGCGCAGAGGAGGATATCCCCACGGTCCGCCCTGCTCGATGCCCCTAACCGAGGCCTCCAAGGCCAAAGCAGCCTCGGAGCTTGAAGCAGGCCGGTTATCCAATATAAGAGATGCCCTCCGAGCATATTCTTCGGCCGGAGGAGCAGTCTCATCAACGGGTGCGGCGAATGGAGGAATTCGGCGTGTCACCGGGGGAGGAGACCTCGGTTGCATCCTTGAAGGAGAAGAGATAGTCAGGGTGCCAGACCCAGATGTTGGTTTGGGGGTGACCTTAGACTTCACCGTCTCTTTCTCTTTCTCCTTGCCTTCTCCAACGGCAAGGTAGTCTGGCGAACTGGTTTTTGGGGCTGCTGCTTGGGCTGCTGCTTGGGCTGTTGCTTCTGCTGATGCTTCTGCTGTTGCTGCTGTTGGTTGCGGGCAGTCTGGCTGCGGGGGGAGAGTCGAGGCTCCGGCAAGGCGGTAGCCGGAGTTCTGGCGCGATTGGTCCCCGCATCCGTTTGAGGACGCGGAGAAGTCTGACCTCGGGTAGGGGCAGATTTCTCCAAGGCCGGGCCAGACCTCGGTGGAGGAGATCCGGGGCGAGAGTTCGTCGGGGTGGTCGTGGCTTCAGAGGCACCAACGGGTGCAGTCATGGAGGATACCTCCTGATCCACGTCTATGGGGTCACTGCAACGAAGGGAAGATGGTTAAGTGTTAATACCGAGGTAATATGTTTAAGCAACAAACATGTTGGCTATAGAAGCAAAGCATTACCCATCCGAGGTAGGAAACCTCTTGCCCCCTCGGGCATGAGGAGGATTTCCGGACTTCTTCAGCCGACGTCTCTTGACCGGAGCCTCAGTGGGTCCGGAGGCTCCAGTGGCGGATGGTTCGGCGGCCGAAGTTGCGGCACCAGCGCGTTTCCGGCTGGTTGCTGGAGTAAAGTTCGGAAGGTGAGGAAGGCAGGAGATAGGTACCGCGTTTATTGGTTCCATGACGAGAAATCCCTCCTCGTCATCCGAAATCTCTTGAACTGAAGCTTGTGCTTGAGGCTTACCCGCGGTGGTGACGCGGGCCGAGGCAATGGGCATGTAATCCTCGTTGTCAGGATCCACGTTGGATGGTGGGTCCTCGACAGGGAGATCCTTGCCGAAGTGGTCCGCAGGATGGACTCCATCCTCGGCGGTCTGGCGGGAGAACAGCTATATGGCAGACATATGAAAAGGAGTTAGGAGAAAATTATCAAGATGAACGTAGGTAGCAAGACCTCGGTGGTAAAGGAGTACCGAAGAAAACGTCGGAACAGCGTACCTGTTTTGGTGGCTTGGTCCTGTAGTGGGGTTCCCTTCCCCATGTCCAAGCGTCAGAGATCTTGGACTTGGTGATAGCTCGGACTCGCCGAGCTACCGCGGCGTTGTCCAGTGCAACGTGCGTATGGCGGGTTGGATCATAAAGACCGCTCATGTGGCAGATCTTGTGAGTCCTCGCCTGGAGAGGGGAGACCCTGCGCTTCACGAATGTGCAGGCCAGATCGTCAGCCGTCAGGACTTTCCCGTCGTTCGCAGGGTCCTCCGGGTCCTGCCATTTCGCAACATACCCATGGATGGACTTGATTTCGCGGCGTGAGGGGAGTGTAGTCCCAGTTGAGCGGTTCTGTAGGAGGGCTGAGGTTAAACGTCGGCAGGTTGAGGAAGTCCTCTTCGCCGGAGTTCTTCACGTAAAACCACGTCCGGAGCCACTTGCGAACGGTGTCCGGGGTAGCGATACGTGGGAAGATGGAGTTTCGGCGAGGAGCTACGATGGCTGCTCCGCAGGCGGTTAGTAGCTTGGGCAGATCCTTGTTTTTCGGATCCGGGATCACTTGCCGCTTAAGTTGGAAGTAGCGAGAAAAGAGGTCTACCGTGGCTTTGAGGCCGAGGTATCCCTCAGAGAAGGAAACGATGCAGGAGAGAGTGGTGATGGCGTTGGCGGGGAGGTGATGAACCTGGAGTCCGAACTTGTCGAGGAAGCTCCGGAAGAAATCACTAACGGGCAGTCCGAAGCCGCGCTGGAAGTGCGCGACGAAGACCACCCGTTCCCCTTCCTTGACTTGAGGCTCGAGTTCGCCCTCTGGCAGGCGACACTCTACCCCGGCGGGAATCCGCCGAGTCGCCCTGAGCCACTGGATTTCGTCCGGAGTTACATCCGAACCTTCCCAGCCGGCTCGTTCTCCGACCTCCAGTTCGAGGTCTGGAACCTCGGTTTGTTCCGAAGTCTCAGGAGGAGACATCTCGGCAGAATCAATCTGCAGAAGAATGCACAGAAGTTTAGCAAAGAAAAAGTAAATCTGGAATCTAAGGCTATATCTGGCTAACTCAGGAGGAGTTGGACGGCTATCTAATGTACATAGAGGCACATCTATGCTAGGCGAACATCAGTCCGAGGTATGAAACTCTTTCTACCCAAAAAAGTATGCAAGTAAGATCTACCGGAGGAGGTAAATAGAGTTTTATTCAAGAACATATGAAGAACCAAAGCGCAAAGAGGAAGAAACCTAGGGCAATGCCTAGGGTATCAAGAAAGGGAGTACATACCGTGAAAACGAGGTGCTGAAGGGCGGCGCCGGTGACGCGGTCGCAGCGGCGACGAAGGAGCTGCTCGTCGGCGGCGGCGGGAACGCGTTTCTTCTCAACCGGAAGCGGCGGCACTGGTTGCGATGGAGGCGAGATGGCGAGTGAAGGAGGAAGAAGATGGCGAAGTTGCCCGTGGGGCCCTACTTATAGCCGCGTGCGGTAACTGCCCGCATTAACTGCACCACTACCGCGCGGTTATCGGGAGGCGCGGGATCGTGTGCGAGTGGGCGCACGGTTACGCGGTTGCGGCCGCACGATCGGCCACATCGTGGGCCGCAGAGTGGCAACCGCCCACCCCGGATTTCCTGCGCTGGTCAGCACAAGAATCGAGGGGTCGTGGGCGGTCAAGTACTTGAGTGCGCAGGTGCGCTGTTCGGTGGGTCCGGCTGACGAGGGCGGCGTGTGGTCAGAATCTGCTTGGCAGAGGTCCGGATTCCGAAGCCCGGGCAGAGATTCTTCGCCACGTACCTCGGAAAATCTTGAGGCAAGATGGTGCTGAGTCAGATAGCTCGGAGAGTTCAGTTCGCATATCTACCTCGGATTGGATGGTGGTGTGTGGGAGGTACCTCGGCGTGACTATGTTGGAGGTCGGTTTAGGAGGTGGTGTGATGCTTGTTTTGAACCTGCTACGGCCCTCCTTCCGAGGTCGTAGGACCGCACCAGCTTCGGGGACTAATGTCGGGGGAGTATCCCCGGGTAGGGTCAAGGCTTGGCGTAAGGTGGTGTTCGAAGTTGTGCCGAAGTTCAGAGCTTCATCTTGACCTGGAGAGTACAGGCCGACCTATTTTGGCCCAAAGGGATCCGAGGTATACTGTTGGCCAGGGCCGAGGTTCACTGTCCGAGCTATGTTCAGCCGACCTAACCACCTCAGTGCAGTGGTTTGTGTTGTGAGTGCAGGAGAAGCTGTGGGAGGAAGTAAGATCCGACCTGGTAAAGGAGATTAAGCGCAAGACCCGAGGTACGAAGCCCGTCACATCCGTGCCGAGCTAACCGAGGTGGTGGGCTGTAGGTCGGGCAGGAGTCAATGCTCCTGTCACTTCCAGCCGGGTACAAGAGCGCCTGACACGGGAGCGTCTGTCAAGGAGCATGGCAGAGGCGTGCTCCGGGTTCGGCGGGCCTGCACGTCTCTGATCACTGACTACGCGAGGTCTGGGAAAAGGCTACGAGGTAGCTCTGCCAGGCCACGTCCTGTCTCGGTCAGAGGGGACATGCTAGTTCTGCCGTTAGGCTACAGGAGATGGGCAAGCCACGTCTTGTCCCTGACCGAGGTACGGTGGTACGGTGGTGACCGTTGCATAGGCATGGCAACAGTGTTCTGCGAGGGGCACAATGGTAACCCGGTTGGCCTATATAGTGGGCTTCACCCCCCTCCTGCTTGACGGACGGACGGATCGATCAACAGAGGAAGAGAAAGAGATAGAGAGAGAGAGGAAGGAACCTCGGAAACCCTGGAAACACCTCGGATCTAGCTCGGAGTGCCTTCTCCCTCCCATATAGCTCCATCTTTTACCTCAAGTTCTCACCATTGTATCATCATACAGCTCGAGGAGCAGCTTGTACTTGTCACTCTGAGCTATACACTGGCTAGGATAGTGCTGCAGTAGGGGTGTTACCTCCACAAGAGGGCCCCGAAGCAGGGTACATCGTGGTGTGCTTTGTGTTCTTGCTTTCTTGGTTCTTCGCTCGTGTTCTTGCGTGTTCTTGCGTGTGCACTTCTTGAGTGCATAAACCCTCCCCAGATTCCCCCAACGACCATTCGGCCCCATCTTAGCCATACCTATGGCATCTGCCGTGATCCCACCACGACATACCTGATTCTCTACCTTTGTCGTTCTCCCATCCTTCAGTATTTTCCTCAATCCGATCAAGAAGGTCCCATTTAACTTCCTCTTTATTACGCGTAAATGATCCAGCACAAGAGGTATCCAATAGAGTTTTATCTTGAAGAGAAAGCCTTGCATAGAAGTTATCAATAACAACATTACCAGGAAGCTCATGAATGGGGCATTTGAGCATTAATGATTTCAATCTCCCCCACGCTTGGGCAATACTTTCTCCATCATGAGGCCAAAAATTATATATATGATTCCGATCTTGATGAATTTCACTAGGAGGATAAAATTAGAATAAAAGAGAGGCACAATCTCCTCCCAGCCAATAGAACGCCCATTTTTCAGCATCCTATACCATTTTGCAGCTTTACCAGTCAACGATATAGAAAACAATTTCTTCTTGACCTCTTCCATTGAAATACCTGCACACTTGAACAACTCGCATAATTCATGAATAAATAGCAAATGATCCCCAGGAGGGACAGTTCCATCTCCTGCATAGCGGTTATTCGTAACTCGTTCAACAATTTTCATAGGTATTTTAAATGGAATTACTTGATCAGGTGGTTCCTCTTCTACTACCTTAGCAGTGGTAGTAGTCTTTCCAAACAGGGATTCAAATGGAGATCTCTCCATGATAAAATAAAGTAGCAAGCAGAAATAAAAATAGCACCTACAGTAAAAGTTTTCTTACCAATTCCACTTAGCAATAGCGCTTCACTCCCCGGCAACGGCGCTAGAAAATAGTCTTGATGACCCACAAGTATAGGGGGTGTATCGTAGTACTTTCGATAAATAAGAGTGTCGAACCCAACGAGGAGCAGAAGGTGCTGACAAGGAGTTTCGGTAAAGGTTTCACTGTAAATGCTAGCAGACAAGTTTTTAGGGGTTTTTGATATAGCAGGTAAATAAAATGCGAGTAAGTAAAAGACAGTAATAATAATTGCAGCAAGTGGCCCAATCCTTTTTAGAGCAAAGGACAAGCCGGTTGGTTTACTTATGATGACAAAATGTTCTTGAGGACACACGGGATTCTAGTCAAGTGCTTTCGCTTCACATAGTTGATTAATCTTATTGTTTTGATAAGTGTTGTGTGGGTGAACCTATGCTAATGCACCGCCCTTACTTGGACTAATACATACTTGTGATTATACCTCTTGCAAGCATCCGCAGTTACAAGAAAGTAATTAAGATAAATCTAACCACAGCCTTAAACTCTGAGATCCTACGCTCCCTTGTGCACCGGTATACTAACGGGGGTTTAGGTTTCTGTCACTCCGGCAACCCCACAATTAGCAACCAAATACACAATGCACTCCTCTAGGCCCATAAAGGTGAAGTGTCATGTAGTCGACGTTCACACGACACCACTAGAAGAATAGCACCACAACTTAAATATCAAACCATTAAATATTACTCAACATAATTCCACTACTAACAGCGTGACTTCTCCCATGTCCTCAAGAACTAATCGAACTACTCACGAGACATCATATGGATCATGATCAGAGGTGATATAATGATGGATAACGATCTGAACATATACTTTAATTCACCGATAAAACTCAATAGCATCAACCACAAGGAGTAATTAACACCGGGAGAGTTTCCCCTATGAACTAAACAAAGTATAGCCCTAGATGTTACAGCGGAACGAGATGGTGCAGCGGTGATGGTGGTGATGGCGGTGGAGATGATGATGATGATCCCGATGAAGTCCAGCGCGATGACGATGAGGATGGCGATGATCTCCCCCTCCGGGAAGGAATTTCCCCGGCAGATTTCTCCCTGCCGGAGAGCTTTTCTCTCTCTGTGGTTTCCGCCTCGTGGAGGCGGCGGAATATTTTCTCACGGACTCCCCGTGTCTTAGGGTTTCTGGGGGATGAAGTACGCGAAGGGGGAGCGCCTGAGGTGGGCCAGGGGCACCACACCTGGCCAGGGCGCGGCCAAGGTGGGCCCCGCGCCCAGGGGTGGTGTGGGCCCCTCCTGGCCCATCTCAGCCTCCCCTTTTGGCTTAGTCCATCTTCTGATAAAATAGGAACATCTGTCTTCTCGGAAATATTTTTAGTGCTCCAGAAATATAGTGCCTTGACGTTGCTTTTTCCAGCTGAAATCTGACTCCGGCAGTTAATTATCCAATGATCATCAAACATGCAAAATAAGACAAAATAACATAAGTAACTCCTCTTAATATGAAATATATCATTGAATAACAGTAAATTATGCTATAAAATAGTGATGCAAAATGGACGTATCAACCCCCCAAGCTTAGACCTCGCTTGTCCCCAAGCGAAAGCTGAGCTCAGTAAACTAGAACAAAAGTTTATGGAGTGAAGCGTCGATAATAAAGAATACGGACAAGAAGCATCAGTAATTACTAAACAACACACTCATTTTAAACAGCAACTACTCTTCATATAACCTAACTTGAACATGAGTAGTGAAACAACCACAATAAAAATACACGAAGGAAATTATAGATTAGTAATGGCACACTTCATTCTTGGTCATAGAACAATAAGCAATCAATACTTATCTTTCGAAAGGAGTCTTTATATTAGAGCTTATATTGCAGAATTCCACACTCAATTATCACACCTTCTTTACAGTCATTGATAACTTGCAAAGCTATATTCTTAGAGGCAAAAGTCTTTGTGCTAAGACAAGAAAGGATAAAGACATGATTGACAATATTAATGATATATATGGTTGAATCACAACAACTCAAATGCTTGCTCAAGGAAGAAGGAAATAGGTGTACTGACTCAACATGAAAAGTAAAAGAAAGGCCCTTCGCAGAGGGAAGCAGGGATTAAGTCATGTGCTAGAGCTTTTAAGTTTTTGAAATCATATAGAGAGCAAAAATTAAGTTTTGAGGGTGTTTGTTAATTGTCAACGAATGGTAGCGGGTGAAAACAGTATTCTCCCTGTCAAACAGACTTTTAAGAGCGGCTCCCATGAAGGACGTTATTTCTACCAGCAAGGCAGATCATCCCTCTTTCTCTTTGGTTTACACACGCAGATATTTCACTGTTTGTCATGCTTACTGATAATCAGGGCAAAAGTGTGAAGAGAATTAAGGTTAAAGTTGTAATTAATTGGGACTGGGCATCCCGTTGCCAGCTCTTTTTGCAAGTTATTGGATAAGCGGATGTATATGCCACTAGTCCAGGTGTAAAGTCTGTTTGACAAGTAGAATAAAGGATAACCACACTACTTCCTCATGAGCTAGTAAACATTGACACAAAAGGGAATAATAACATTTTGAATAATTTAAAGGTAGCACATGAAAAATTTACTTGGAGTGGCAAAGAAATACCACATATAGGAAGTTATGGTGGACACAAATGGCATGGGTTTGGTTCAAGGATTTGGATGCACGAGAAGCATTCCCTCTCAGTACGGTGGTTAAGGCTAGCAAGGTCATGTAGCAAGCATAAAAGTTGGGGGATACACACAAATATATATGTAATAGAAGCAACCATGCTATCTTCCCTGTAAGCACAAATGTTTTAACTCAAAGAATACTAATCTTATTGGCTAGCAAGAAAGAAAGATAAAGGGATAATATTTTTGCATGTAATTCCCTCCTTCTACTTAAGTTTTCATGGTATTGCTACTAATGACCAATACTAAGTTTGCCACAACTAATATAATTTACTTAATGTACCCAAAAGTGGCGTCAATACTAATGGCAAGATCAGCACATAAAGAAGATTGCAGGCTAAAATAAAATGTACCGAAAGTAAAGGTGGAACTTCTCATTAATATTCTGAACAAAGACACACTCAAACCAACGGATACATGGATAACTAAAGGATTGACACTCCACATCGCAAACCATCTTATAAGATAACTTCTCTACTCATGATATGACCACGAAATTATAAAAACGAAAGGATAAAGATGATACTGGGCACTCCCCCAAGCTTGGAACAAGCCAAGGGAGTGCCATTACCCCTTGACGATTTAGGCTTGATCTCTTGGTGGACGGTGGTACTACGGCAATCGGGGTTAGGAAACGTTCGAGCATCCGGCGGAGCCTGTTATTCTCATCTTGAAGTATTTCCACCTCAGCTCTCAGGATACGAAATTGGTCACAAAACTCGTTCGTGGTTCGGAGAGCTTCAGCAGCTGCAGGGGAAAACCGCAAATCTGGAATTGGTGGGGTGACTCCCTGCACATTATGAGAAAAAGCACGTTGAGGATTAATTGATCCCACAAAGGTGGAGTTGCTCGGCCTTGATTCTCCTTGTTGGCGAGGCTGGCCAGCTTGCACCTCCTCTCTGATGCTTCGATCCATGTCAGCTCTCCTAGCAGCAATCTCCTCCTCCGTCGCCCAACCGACGAAGGTTCCCTCTTCCACATCGCGTTCGAGTTCACGTCGGCGCCTTGCTGCATACTTCTCACCGCACTCCTCGCGACGCCATGTAGGGACTTGAAATTCCTGTCAGAACAGCTTGAAAACGAAACACGGCGAAAACACGATATACGGACCTCGGAGATCCGGGTGATTATATAGCAAAAAGTTTTACGCAAAAGGAAGGTACAGGACGAAACGGGGTCGGAGACGGGCTCCGAGGTGCCCACACGCACCCACGGCGCGGCCAGGGTGGGGCCCGCGCCCAGGGGTGGTGTGGTGCCCTCGGGCACCGTTTCCTACCCTTTTCCGACTCATAATTTTCCATATTATGTAAAAACAATAAATATTTAGGTTGAAAAGTAAATCGCGAACTTTTTCTTACCGAAACTGTTACCTATTCCAAATCAGCTTTTGCAGTTGTCTGAATTTGACTTTTTATAAAATCCTCTGGAGTTACCACTTTGATAAGATCAACATCTTCATTATAAGAATCTCCAGAAATGTAATGCTTGAGTCTTTGACCATTAACCACTTGTGGTCTGTCCCCATCTAGTGAATTGATTTTAATCGCACCTGAGCGATAGACCTCCTCAATGATATAAGGTCCTTCCCATTTTGAAAGTAATTTTCCTGCAAAAAATCTGAGACGAGACCTATACAATAAAACTTTTTCACCTACGTTAAATTCTCTCTTAAGAATTCTTCTATCATGCCATTGCTTAACTTTCTCTTTAAAGAGCCTAGCATTTTCATAAGCTGCATTTCTCCATTCATCTAAAGAATTCAAATTAAGCAATCTCTTTTTACCGGCAAGTTTAAAGTCTCTATTAAGTTCTTTCACCGCCCAATAGGCTTTATGTTCTAATTCTAAAGGCAAATGACAAGCTTTTCCATAAACCATTTTGTAAGGAGACATTCCCATAGGATTTTTATAAGCAGTTCTATAAGCCCACAAAGCATCGTTAAGCTTTTTAGACCAATTTTTTCTAGATTTATTAACAGTCTTTTGCAAAATAGACTTAATCTCTCTATTTGACAATTCTACTTGACCACTTGTTTGGGATGATATGGTGAAGCAATTCTATGATTAACATCATACTTAGCTAAGTTTTTCTAAAAGCACCATGAATAAAATGAGAACCCCATCAGTCATGAGATATCTAGGCACACCAAACCTAGGGAAGATAATATCTTTAAGCATTTTTAATGATGTCTCACCATCAGCACTAGAAGTTGGTATAGCTTCTACCCATTTAGTAACATAATCAACAGCAACAAGTATATGAGTATAACCATTTGAGGAAGGAAAAGGACCCATAAAGTCAAATCCCCAACAGTCGAAAGGTTCAATAACAAGAGAATAATTCATAGGCATTTCATTACGTCTACTAATGTTACCTACTCTTTGACATTCATCACATGATAAAACAAATTTTCTAGCATCTCTAAAAAGGGTAGGCCAATAAAAACCTGATTGTAGAACCTTTTGCGCAGTTCTATCTCCAGCGTGATGTCCTCCATAAGCACTTCCATGGCATTTGCTCAATATTTCTTTCTGTTCATACTCAGGAACACATCTTCGCATAATGCCATCTACTCCTTCTTTATACAAATGTGGGTCATCCCAAAAATAATGCCTCAAATCATAAAAGAACTTTCTTCTTTGCTGAGCTGTAAAGGTCGGAGGCAAATACTTGGCAACAATAAAATTAGCATAATCAGCATACCAAGGACTTTCGCGTGAGCTTACCTTTATCGCAGCCAATTGTTCATTTGGAAAACTATCATTAACAGGTATAGGATCATCTGAAATGTTTTCTAATCTAGACAAATTATCAGCAACAGGATTTTCAGCACCTTTCCTATCTACGATATGTAAATCAAATTCTTGCAGTAAAGTACCCATCTTATTAACCTAGGCTTAGCATCTTTCTTTTCCATAAGGTATCTAATAGCAGCATGATCAGTGTGAATAGTAACTTTTGAATCAACAATATAAGGTCTAAATTTATCACAAGCAAAAACAACTGCTAAAAATTCCTTTTCAGTAGTAGCATAATTCTTTTGAGCGGCATCAAGTGTTTTACTAGCATAATGAATAACATTTAACTTCTTGTCTACCCGCTGTCCAAGAACAGCTCCTACAGCAAAATCACTAGCATCACACATTATTTCAAAAGGTAAAGTCCAATCAGGAGGTTGAACAACAGGAGCTGTGATTAAAGCTTTTTTAGAGTTTCAAAAGCTTCCTTGCAATCATCATCAAAAACAAAAGGTACATCTTTTTGAAGAAGATTAGTGAGGGGTTTTGAAATTTTAGAGAAATCTTTAATAAACCTCCTATAAAAACCGGCATGACCGAGAATACTACGGATACCTTTCACATCCCTTGGACAGGGCATTTTCTCGATTGCTTCAACTTAGCTCTGTCCACTTCAATACCTCTTTCAGAAATTTTGTGCCCTAGGACAATTCCTTCATTAACCATGAAATGACATTTCTCCCAATTAAGAACAAGATTTGTCTCCTCACATCTCTGCAAAACTTTATCAAGATTGTGCAAGCAATTATCAAAGGAAGTTCCGTAGACGGAAAAATCGTCCATGAATACTTCCACAATTTCTTCACAAAAACCATGAAAAATAGCAGACATGCATCTTTGGAACGTAGCAGGAGCATTACACAAACCAAAAGGCATACGTCTATAAGCATAAGTTCCATAAGGACAAGTAAAAGTAGTTTTCTCTTGATCTTGTGCTTTAACAGCAATTTGTGAGAATCCAGAATAACCATCAAGGAAACAAAAATGGTTTTCTTAGACAACCTTTCTAACATTTGATCAATAAAAGGCAAAGGATAATGATCTTTCTTAGTTACTTTATTGACCTTTCTAAAATCAATGCACATCCTATATCCCAACTACTACTCTTTGAGGAATAAGTTCATCATTTTCATTTGGTACAACAGTAACTCCTCCTTTCTTAGGGACACAATGCACAGGACTTACCCATCTACTATCAGCAATAGGATAAATTATACCAGCATCAAGAAGTTTTAATACCTCATTTCTTACCACTTCTTTCATCTTAGGGATCAAGCGACGCTGATGCTCAACAACAGGTTTTGCATCGGGTTCAATGTTGATGGCATGTTGACATATAGTAGGAGAAATCCCCTTTAAATCATCCAAAGTGTATCCCATAGCTCCTCGATGTTTCTTTAGTACTTCTAATAACCTTGCTTCTTCATTACCTGAAAGTTTAGAACTAATAATAGCAGGATATACTTTCCTTTCATCAAGATAAACATACTTAAGATTATCAGGTAACGGTTTTAAATCGAAGACAGGATCTTCCTTAGGAGGCGCTGAGGTACCCAAATCTTCCACAGGCAAATTATGCTTAAGTATTGGTGGTTGACGAAGAAAGGCATTGTCAATCTCATTCCTCTCCTCCATAAATACTTCACTTTCGTGTTCCTCCATGAATTGCTGCAAGGCATTGTTAGGAGCAACAGCAATAGAAGCAAGTTGTTCAACTTGAAAATTCTCATTAGGTAATTCAGTTTCATAAAGTTGTTTACCAAACTTAGAGAAATTAAACTCATAAGATTCTCCATTAAATTTAGTGTAAATTTTCTCTTTCTTACAATCTATAATGGCACCACATGTATTCAAGAAAGGCCTACCAAAAATAATGGGACACGCTTTACTAGCAACAGAACCAAGTACTAGAAAATCAGCAGGGTATTTAGTCTTACCACATAAAACTTCAACATCTCTCACAATACCAATTGGGAGATAGTTTCTCTATTAGCAAGCTGAATAACCACATCAATCTCCTCAAGTTCGCAAGGACCAATTTCATGCATAATTTCTTTATAAAGATCAAAAGGAATAGCGCTAGAACTTGCACCAATATCACATAAACCATAATAGCAATGTTCTCCTATTTTGACTGAAAGCACAGGAACACTTGTTTTCCTAGCTCTACGGGATGTGAAACAATATTAGAGGCATCTTCACAAAAGATAATATGTCCTCCTTCTACATTTTCAGTTACCAAATCCTTTACTATTGCTATTGTGGGTTCTACCGCTATTTGTTCAGCAGGTTCTAAAGCTTTCTTTGCACTTTTATTAACCACACTAGCTATGATAGAATGTTCCCTAATTTTAACAGGAAAAGGTGGTTTCTCAATATAAGGTTCTGGCAAGATACGATCAACTGTATGAACTTCAATGTTTTTAATATTGGCAGAATTAGTATTATCTTTGTAAGGCAAATGATACTTATTGCAACTTTCTTTAGGAACATCAAGATAAGAGGCAAAAGCCTTGTAACAGTTTGCAATAACTTGAGAATCAAGACCATACATATCATAGAGATTACGAAAATTATCAGTATTCATAAAAGTTTTAATGCATTCGTAATCATGCTTTATACCTGATTCTCTACCTTTGTCGTTCTCCCATCCTTCAGTATTTTCCTCAATCCGATCAAGAAGGTCCCATTTAACTTCCTCTTTATTACGCGTAAATGATCCAGCACAAGAGGTATCCAATAGAGTTTTATCTTGAAGAGAAAGCCTTGCATAGAAGTTATCAATAACAACATTACCAGGAAGCTCATGAATGGGGCATTTGAGCATTAATGATTTCAATCTCCCCCACGCTTGGGCAATACTTTCTCCATCATGAGGCCAAAAATTATATATATGATTCCGATCTTGATGAATTTCACTAGGAGGATAAAATTTAGAATAAAAGAGAGGCACAATCTCCTCCCAGCCAATAGAACGCCCATTTTTCAGCATCCTATACCATTTTGCAGCTTTACCAGTCAACGATATAGAAAACAATTTCTTCTTGACCTCTTCCATTGAAATACCTGCACACTTGAACAACTCGCATAATTCATGAATAAATAGCAAATGATCCCCAGGAGGGACAGTTCCATCTCCTGCATAGCGGTTATTCGTAACTCGTTCAACAATTTTCATAGGTATTTTAAATGGAATTACTTGATCAGGTGGTTCCTCTTCTACTACCTTAGCAGTGGTAGTAGTATTTCCAAACAGGGATTCAAATGGAGATCTCTCCATGATAAAATAAAGTAGCAAGCAGAAATAAAAATAGCACCTACAGTAAAAGTTTCCCTTACCAATTCCACTTACCAATAGCGCTTCACTCCCCGGCAACGGCGCCAGAAAATAGTCTTGATGACCCACAAGTATAGGGGGTGTATCGTAGTACTTTCGATAAATAAGAGTGTCGAACCCAACGAGGAGCAGAAGGTGCTGACAAGGAGTTTCGGTAAAGGTTTCACTGTAAATGCTAGCAGACAAGTTTTTAGGGGTTTTTGATATAGCAGGTAAATAAAATGCGAGTAAGTAAAAGACAGTAATAATAATTGCAGCAAGTGGCCCAATCCTTTTTAGAGCAAAGGACAAGCCGGTTGGTTTACTTATGATGACAAAATGTTCTTGAGGACACACGGGATTCTAGTCAAGTGCTTTCGCTTCACATAGTTGATTAATCTTTATTGTTTTGATAAGTGTTGTGTGGGTGAACCTATGCTAATGCACCGCCCTTACTTGGACTAATACATACTTGTGATTATACCTCTTGCAAGCATCCGCAGTTACAAGAAAGTAATTAAGATAAATCTAACCACAGCCTTAAACTCTGAGATCCTACGCTCCCTTGTGCACCGGTATACTAACGGGGGTTTAGGTTTCTGTCACTCCGGCAACCCCACAATTAGCAACCAAATACACAATGCACTCCTCTAGGCCCATAAAGGTGAAGTGTCATGTAGTCGACGTTCACACGACACCACTAGAAGAATAACACCACAACTTAAATATCAAACCATTAAATATTACTCAACATAATTCCACTACTAACAGCGTGACTTCTCCCATGTCCTCAAGAACTAATCGAACTACTCACGAGACATCATATGGATCATGATCAGAGGTGATATAATGATGGATAGATCTGAACATATACTTTAATTCACCGATAAAACTCAATAGCATCAACCACAAGGAGTAATTAACACCGGGAGAGTTTCCCCTATGAACTAAACAAAGTATAGCCCTAGATGTTACAGCGGAACGAGATGGTGCAGCGGTGATGGTGGTGATGGCGGTGGAGATGATGATGATGATGATCCCGATGAAGTCCAGCGATGACGATGAGGATGGCGATGATCTCCCCCTCCGGGAAGGAATTTCCCCGGCAGATTTCTCCCTGCCGGAGAGCTTTTCTCTCTCTGTGGTTTCCGCCTCGTGGAGGCGGCGGAATATTTTCTCACGGACTCCCCGTGTCTTAGGGTTTCTGGGGGATGAAGTACGCGAAGGGGGAGCGCCTGAGGTGGGCCAGGGGCACCACACCTGGCCAGGGCGCGGCCAAGGTGGGCCCCGCGCCCAGGGGTGGTGTGGGCCCCTCCTGGCCCATCTCAGCCTCCCCTTTTGGCTTAGTCCATCTTCTGATAAAATAGGAACATCTGTCTTCTCGGAAATATTTTTAGTGCTCCAGAAATATAGTGCCTTGACGTTGCTTTTTCCAGCTGAAATCTGACTCCGGCAGTTAATTATCCAATGATCATCAAACATGCAAAATAAGACAAAATAACATAAGTAACTCCTCTTAATATGAAATATATCATTGAATAACAGTAAATTATGCTATAAAATAGTGATGCGAAATGGACGTATCAGTAATCATCATGTCATATATATGCATTGTTATGCGCTCAATATTTTGTCAATTGCCCAGCTATAATTTGTTCACCCAGCATGTTAGTTATCTGTTATGGAGAGACACCACTAGTGAACTGTGGACCCCGGTCCATTCTTTTACACTGATAATACAACCAACTGCAAACACTGTTCTTTTTCATTCTCTGCAATTTACTATTGTTTTCCACACCATACATTTAATCCTTTGTTTTCAGCAAGCCGGTGAGATTGACAACCTCACTGTTTCGTTGGGGCAAAGTCGTTTGATTGTGTTGTGTGCAGATTCCACGTTGGCGCCGGATTCCCTGGTGCTGCGCCGTGCCATATTCCGCCACCAACAACCTTCCGAAGCGATTTCCTGCTCCTACTGGTTCGATTAAACCTTGGTTTCATACTGAGGAAAAACTGCTTCTATACTGCATCATACCTTCCTCTTGGGTCTCCCAGCGAACGTGTGATCCACACAATCAGTGGCCACCCCGCTGGCCAAGGATTTCTCCCGGCAAAGCCCCAGACCCCACCATCCACAAGACGGGATGGGATCTGCGTTGGTCGCGGCCGCCGCCTTCAGATCTGGAGCAGGGAGTCAACGAGGGGACTCCCAACGCAAGCATCTTCCACCGCCCCCTCGCCGCCCGTGCGGCCCAGGAGGGCGACCAGCAGCACCAGCAACGTCCCCCGCCGCCAGGGCCGACGCCACACCACCACCAGCGACCGCCGTCGCTGACACCAGAGCCCTCCGCGCGCGGGGCGGAGCAGCGAGATCCTCGCCGCCACCTTCATTGGCGGCCGCGCGGGCTTTCCCGGCGTCCTCCTCGGGTGGCGACGAGGAAGGGGAGAAGAGGAGGGGGTGGCGGCGCGGCGAAACCCTAGTCGCCCCCGAGTCGCCCTCGGGAGGACGACGCGAGGGCCGAGTGGTCCACCGATTGCAGGCTTCGCCACTAAGAATCACACCCCTGGATACGCTCCCTAATGTACATCGTCTCAACTACAGCTCTATCCTTTACGCATGGTGAAATTCTAGGGCAACTGTCCCAGATTTACAAAAGGCAGTTAACAACCATCAAGTTTTCACAAGGCAGCGCTGCAGAATCAAGTGAGCATGGAAGCACGAGACATGTTTCCCTTGTTCTTGTTCTTTTCTGAAGAAGAGATTGCAGCAGCAAGATGCAGTGCTGTGTTTTTTCTAAGAAAGATGCACCGGTGTTGCAACACAACCCACCCAGAAAAAGAACTTGCAACCCAAAAGAGACATACTGCACATATACATAAAAGAGTTGTCCTGGTTAGCGAATAAAACCTGATATATAATCAAGCTGTTCTTCTTCTCGCATACTTAGCATTACACCCCAAGTACAGATTCCTAACGCCCTACGGAGTCTTGGCTACTATGAACATGTCCTGCATCGCCGTCACCGCGCGTCGATCAGAAGGAGGCCGAGTTGATCCGCCGGAGGTGGTGCTGATTCGGCTCCGGCTCCGGCTCTGGCCGGGGCATGAACAGGACCACCTGACGCAGGAGCTGCTGGTGCTGCTCTTCCGTCCCCGGCTGCTGCTCCGGCTGTGGCATGAACTGCACTATAGGCTCCACCTTCTGCAACATCAAACACCAACAAGAGAATAAGAAACTTAGGTGCGCGTTAGCTCCTGTGAAGCATCACTGGGTAATTAGAATGCCATGGTGCTCAATGGACCGCGTTCTTCGGTGGGTGATTGGGTTGTTAATTCGTCGACTGGATGAAAAGACAAAGGCAAAGACAACCAAACCTGTTAGCAGGTATTTATTCAGGGAATGCAGGCACATCTTATCCAGTTTATAAGGCTACCTCGTTTATAAGCGCACATAACATAGACTGGATGAAAATCTCTAACCATTCGTAGGCTATAATAACATAGAAACATCACGTCCGTACATAGTTGCTTGTAACTTGTAAGCAGCATAGGAAGTTTGGAGGCAGCCAACATCTAGCAATAAAGCAGTTTCTTGCGATTAACGATTTAATCACTAAACCTGGAACTCCTATGTCAGGATTGCTACAAGGAAAATTTGGGAAAAGGAACAGTACATTGTACATTTCTTGTTCCCTTCCTGTTTGGCCTTTGACTCGAACAGGACTTGCTTACTCAGGCCAAGCCGCCAACTGAAGCTCAAAAGAAATAGTCTAAGACTTAAGAATTCAGAGATGTAACTCCTTTTTTTTACCTTGAGGTCCTTGAGATGCTTGATCTGCTCCTCCAGAAACGCGACCTTGTTCTCCAGCTCGTTCGTGTATGCCTACACGCATGGCGAATCCGTAAAAAGAAGCGATTTTGTTTTTCTTCAAGGTGCAAGCGAAGACTTGAGAAGGCCACGAGAGACACAAAGAGAGCGCACCTGCTTCCTGGCTCGGGACCTGGCCGCCGACTCGCGGTTCTTGATCATGCGCTTCTGCCGCCGCTCCACCGTCTTCTCCACCACGCCGTCCTCCTCTCCGGCCACCAACGCCGCACCGCGCTTCCGCCCGCCGCCGACCTGCGAGAAGAACACGCCAACGCCGCCGTCGTGGTACACGGTGTCCAGCACGGGCCCGGCGCTGACGCCGAGGGGCCGCGGCAAGGGCCTCGTGACGTACTGCTGCGGCGGGTGGTACTGGTGCAGCCAATGCGCGCTGGCGCAGGCGCCGCATGCCCCGGCACCGTCGACGGGCACGCCGGCGCGCGAGAGGAAGTCCTCCAGCGTCATCTCGCCCACGGTCGGCTGCCGGCCGCGGCCGGCGCTCTCGATGTCGCGCCAGACCTCGTCCACCGTCTTCTTCCCTGTCCCCGGCGCGTTCGGCTCGGTGCCGGCGTCCGCGGGGAGCACCGTGCGCAGGAGGTCTTCCAGGTTCATGCTCCGCAGCGGCTCGCCCAGGTGGCTCTCGACCTCGTTGAGCGTGAGGCCGTACACCGACCCCTGCCGCGACAGAACACCTGCGCCGCCGCCACCTCCGCCTCCGCCGCCGCCGAGGGACGACATTGTCTGAACTCCCATCCACGCACCCAGCTCCGTCTGCTACTCCCTACGTGTCGCGATCAGCTGCATCCATTGCGCAAACACAGGTCAAACAACAAAACCCTCGCAACATCGCAAACGGAAAGAACATGAACCACCAGGTCAATGGAAAGAAATCTTAAGGATGCCAAGAAAGGGAGAGAGAGAGAGAGAATCTTGCAATCAAGCAAGCAAGCAACAGGGGAAGGAAGAAACAAAATGGCTAGCTCTTGCCTCTTTTACCTCGCAAGGGAGGACCAAATCAGAATCCGGTGAGGCAGATGAGAGCATTAATTTAGGATTGCCGCAAGAGGGGTTTCCGCCGGCAGTGCGGGGGAGAAGGGTGCTAAAAGGGGAGAGAGGGGAGGAGGGGAGATCGAGCTTGTGGTGAAAGAGGAGGAGACGATGCCTTTACAGTGGTAGCAACTGGTAGAACAGCTTTGTTGCTAGCCGCATTTTATTTTTGGCCGAGGTGAACAGTGGAGTGGGGAACAGTGAGTGAGTGAGTGAGTGAGTGACTGAGTGGAGAGGAAATTGCAGATTCCACCAGGCTCATGCCATCTGGTTGCGGAAACCACCAGCTTTTTAAGACTTTTGCACTCTCCACCAGGTCTACGTCTAATCCGTTGCAACCTATTCTAAACACACTATTGATAGTAAAATCTAGCACTAACCACCCATCAAAAATACTACAAGCTACATCACACTTTCTGGACATGACAAAAATATTGTGACATGGTGCAGCTATATAAGGACAATTGAGCAGATTTTTTTTTAAACGAGGCAATATACTTGCCATTTTTATTAATTAATATTAAAAAGAGTTGGTCAGTTAATTAGCATGATACGACCAAAAACGGAGCAAACACACCCGCCGACCGTCGCGACGGCACATAGATCTGAGCGAGCCCGCCGAAATCCGCCAAATGCACAGACCGTACCGAGCATAGATGGAGCTTAGCAAAACGTCTTATAATTAGACACGGAGTAGCCTATCAAAACGTGTTATAATTAGAGACATAGGTAGTATATATTAATATATTTATAATATCACAGTACAATTAAGGAGTACTCGGTTCGGCTTATCCATGTTGTATCCGATCGTCAATTAGCTTTCAACGGTCATAAATGGGGCATTTAGACTAGATTGCAACGGATTAGACGTGAACCTGGTGGAGTGTGCAAAAGTTCTAAAAAACTGGTGGTTTCCGCAACGAGATGGCATTAGCATGGTGGATTCTGCAATTTCCTCGAGTGAGTGAGTGAGAGTGATGGTAATGATGAGTAGGGTAATACTAAGAATGCCATTTGGGCCAGGCTCATTTAATAACAAAAGGAGTTTTTTGGGGCTTTCAGCTTGGGTTGATGTTGCTGTACTCCATCAGTGTGCCAAGGTGGAAGAAACATCCACAAGGAAAATGGAGGTCTCCTCTCCATTATTTTTCTTCCTCCTGAAAGCCACATCAGGTATATTTTGTGTTGTGTTCTGAAGGACTACTAAGTGCCAAACCAAAGTATTTCTCTCATCATATTCGTATGCTAAAATTAAGTATAGCCGAGGAAGAGGAATCCATCCTTCCATAAAAAATAAAAAATACACAAAAGTGGCTGCTCGAAATGAAATGGCGAATTCAGGCCACACACACGCGCACGCAAAAAATTCCTTGTGTTTCCATTAGCCCTAGCAATCAGCAACTAAACCTAGCTAGCTAATGGAGCATTAGAAGGATGTGATGATGACGGAGCATACCACCATTTTAGCAAGCATGTCGTCAGAATGCTTGTTTATTGTCATTGGGACCCGTGGAAACCTTGCATCAAACAACATCCCCCACCTTTGCCTTGAAGAACCAGCCACACATCTTTCATAGTCCAATCACAAAGGCTAGATAAAGCCCCTCTTGTAAGCAAAATCCCTAACAAGCTTTATCTGCTAATGATGGTATTTATCACACTCTCTTCCACCAAAGCTCACCACTGATGGTGCCAGTTGGCCATTTAAGTACTACTTTTTTTAGATAAAGGGTTTTTATTACTTAAAAGGTTTAAGCAGTACACCCGGCCTCTGCATAGCTAAGATGCACACAGCCACCAGTTCACCAACACACAAGTCTGTAAACAACAGATAAAAGGCGAATTACATATCAAAATGAGAAATTGTAGATCCGCCTAAGATGCTGGTAGGTCTATCCGGAGTCTATGTTGCCACCCATGCCGGGAAAATAACTCCCTGGCCGCAGCCTCCAGTCTCGACGCCACCTCCAAGAATAAGTCTCGGTGCTCCACACGCTGCAGGGATGACCATGCTCGTAGCGTCGCTGTGCACCGGTAAATAACCTGCATAAGAGAAGCATTTTTATCATTAAAAACCTTGTCATTTCTACATAGCCATAGCGACCAAATAACAGCAATCGCTCCCACCCTACTGAATAGTTTGAACCTAGGATCCACTCCATTTAACCAGTTGCCAAAAATGTTAGCAACAGAACTAGGGGGGTGTAAGGTAGAACCAATCTGGATGGCTGACCATATAGACCTAGCGAACTCACACTGGAAGAATAAGTGCGTAATGGTCTCGTCGTGTTGACAGAAGACACACTTTTTACTTCCGTGCCAATTGCGTTTGGCAAGGTTATCTTTGGTGAGAATTACTCCTCGACGTAAATACCACGCAAACACTTTAGTTTTTAGTGGTATCTTCATCTTCCAAAGTTTGTTATTATTAGAACTATCGACTGGAATTTCGGGTAGAATGAGCGTTCTATACATAGAATCAACCGAGAATTTGCCGTTCTTCGTGAGATTCCATTGGAACTTATCTGTACCTTCCGACAAATGGATTGAATCCAATCGGATGAGCAAATCATTCCAAGATGCTTGTCGTGTTCCAAGTAAGCTTCTTCTGAACGAAACATTTGGTGGGAAAGTATCCAACACCTTCGCGATCGTGTCACTTTTGTTTTGAACAATAGAATATAGAGCCGGATATTGTTCTTTGAGGGTAGACTGGCCAAGCCAAATATCCTCCCAGAAACGAATTTCCGATCCATCCCTAATTGAGAAAGAACCATGTGGGAAAAAGAACTTCTTTGTAGCCATGAGGCCTGCCCAGAAGTGTGAATCGCCAGGTTTCCAAAGAACCTGGGAAACAGCTTGATCTCCGACATATTTTCTCCTAAGGAGGGTTTGCCAAACTCCATCTTCAGAAAGAAGTTTAAATAGACATTTACCTAGCAGCGCTCTGTTCTTGACCTCAAGGTCATGAACTCCGAGCCCTCCTTGGATCATTAATTTAAGTACTACTAGCATTAGGATCATCAGATCTTTCTTATTCTTCGGAATTCCACCGAGATCAACATAAAAGCACTCTGGCACGGAGGGCGGGAGCAGACGCTCGTCACACGAGGGTTGTAGGGTAAGCAAGACTCGTAGAGACGAGAGGGAAAACCGAGCTCGTGACACACTATAATGGTGACAGGGGAGGAGCACGCCGCTAGTAAGCCGACGGTCGCCAACGACTAAAAGTTCCGGCCCAAATAGTAAAGATTCATATTTGGCTTGATTGTTTGTGAAAGAGTAATCTAGTCGGCACGAGGCTTCGACGATAGTAGCAAATGGAGATACATAAACACCGTCAAGCTCCAAGATGCATCATTCCATGGTACAAATGAAATCAGGTCCACACCAAGATTCAGTTCCTTGTCAATCCGATGTTCAGTGATGCAGTCAGCTATGATCTGGCCTTTCATAGATTCGAGAGACTCATAATAAAATCATATTAGATCAAACTGTAAACCTATTGCCGATTTGACCACTGGGAAAATCAGCTTTGCAACAGGTATTTCATAACACATATTTCTCTTGGTTATGCATTGCATGCTGTCATCGTGGTTCTAATGGTGTGCTTGTGAAGACGGGGCTACAGAATTCCTGTAACCATAGGGGCCTAATCCGGTGATTGCCTTTGCGACTTTGGATGTTGGAGGGATGAGAAATTCAAGCCATAGAGGTTAAGCTGTTATATTCCGCTTGTAAAATGTGTTCTCTTTGTATTAGGGTGGTATTCCTTCTGTCATTTGTAAGCTACAAGTGAGCTGGCTAACCCCACAACTATATTATGTATTTCAAATGTAGTAGATTTATGTATTGTATTACCATGATAATCTTCTATTTATATATAACATAGAGTGCACAGATATATATAGCCATTCGCACAAAACAAAAATTTAGGGACCCAGTTTCTCTACTTCCATAGAGATGCGGGTTTTATATTCGCTGAACATTCTATCTCCTCTCTAAAAAAATACTCTTGGGGGTGAGTTTTTCTCCTTGTACTCGAGATGCACACATATTCGCTCTACTCCAAGACAACTGTTGCGTACAAAATGTCCACGTTCAGGTGTATGCATCCTAGAATGGAGAGGCTCGAGATCATTCTCCCCCATTGCTTAGGAAGAGAAAGGGAGCAAGCTCAACAGACAACAGTGACAATAAGATCAGATCAGCCATTAAAAAACTATTTCTAAGATCAAATCACCAGTCAAATAATAATAATTGGTGAACTCCTGTTGGCGCTGCTTGCTTTCTACTAGCTGAATCTCCATCCAATCCAGCTCCTGATTGCCCCGTCCGAGGTGAGAAGCAGCAGTTGCAAGGACCCCGGAGCTTGCTTCTTTCTCCGGTCCGGTCCATTCAACGAAATGCTGTGCCGATAATTGGCACCTGCAGCAAACGCTGCTGCCGCTGCTTCTTCTGCTGCCGCGGCGGGGCAGTACACCGATCTCCTGTAGCTTCAGTTCAGAACTCCAAGCAATCCACTACTGTATTATTGACCTGGCCATCGGAGAGCCACGCAGCCATGCATGCAGCCATGCAGTGCTCGCTCAGTCTGCTTTTAGCCGGGCTCTCCTGTCTTCTTTTACCTCACGAGATTTACAGTGCCGTGGTGCAGTAACAATGGCGCAGAGGGAGCAGTGAAGCCTGTTCTGCTGACTGGGCAACGCAATCCTGTTGCAAGCTCCTAGAAAAATGGCCAAATTGACAAATCTGACCCTTAAACTAAAGTTTAACCAAAAATAAACTGGTTTCTAACTTTTAGTCCGATCTAACCCATTTCTTTACCGCTCAACATGCTGGCGGGTAGGTTTCATACCGTACCGCCTGGTTATACGGCGGTACCGTCCCAGTTCGCCATATTAATTAACGTGGCGCTCCGTTCGTAGACGAAAAGTACTGGAGGCTGAAGTGGTTAGCTTGCTGCTCCTCAAGTCAGAGATCCAGGGTTCAAATCCCCTCTGATCACATTTTTTTTTTCCTTTTCTCTTTCAGGCGAGAAATTAGTGATAGTTATCTGAGTTCTTTTGTAGGCCGAGCTCACTAGAGCCTCTAAAAAATGAAAATGCTAAAACGTCCAACATAATCTATTTTTTTTGTGTGTGTATACATATACTGATGTGATCGGCGTATCTGCAATATTTCACTCAAAATATGTTGTATTTTTGGCTAAACAAAACTCACAAAATTGTCTATCTTAAAAAAATCTCGGTGTTGATCTTCACATTTTTTGTGTGTGCAGATCACATATACTCGATTAAGCTTATGCCGTATGCGAATTACCACGACTTCAGTAGCTTGCAGTTGGTGGCCTACATGCCTAGCAACTATCGCGATAAAGAAACATATCAGAACGTGAAAAAAGTATGTGATGCCATATAAAAAATATGTTCTTGAAAAATATATATCATATAAAAAATACAGGAATGTGAATGTGCCACGTCTTAGGATAAAGTGTAACACCATAATTGTTTGATAAAATCGCATTTACGGATAATCACTAATTTTTTTACGTTAATTCTCACCTGAAAAAATTGAATTTTTTTTGGTTCTGGTGGAAGTCCTAGCAAAGTTCTCCACGTGGGGTCATGAGTTGAAGTCTTAGTAAAATTAGTAAATTTTGTACGTAATTTCTCGTCTAAAAAACGATATATTGTTACGTATGGTAAATGTCACAAAGTTCCACGTGTGGGTCATGAGTTGAAGTCATAGCAAAAATAATAAATTTCGTACGTAATTTCTCGTCTAAAAAAACAAATGGAAAGAGTTCAAATCGTAGTAAAATAACTGAATTTTGTACGTTAATTCTCACCTGAAAAATAAATGGAAAAATTGGATCCGGTTGGGTTTTGAACCAAAATAACTAAATTTTGTACGTTAATTCTGACTTGAAAAAGAAATGGAAAAATTAGTTCCCGTTGGGTTTCGAACCGTGGACCTCTGATTTCTGTAAAAGGAGGCTAGCCACGAGTCCTAAAGCACATTTCATGTAGATGTGGAGCGACACTCTTCTTAATATTGCTGTTGGGACGGTACCGCCGTGTAACCTGGCGGTACTGTATGAAACCTACCCGCCAGTATGTTGAGCGATAGAGAAATGGGTTAGATCGGGCTAAAAGTTCGAAACCAGTTCATTTTTGCTTAAACTTTTGTCTAAGGGTCAGATATGTCACTTTGGCTGGGCCATTGCTCGTAGCTCGCCACGTGGAGATCCCTGGCAGGATCTGGCTGTCGCTACAGTGTGTGCGCAGAGCTGGGTGATAAATCAGACTGGACATGTGTCAGCGATGCGTTGGATGATAGTTTTTCTTTTTTAGACAGGAGCTCCAGCCTCCAGGGTACGAGGGATTCATCAAGGGGACATGGAGATCGGATTATCCCTAAACAATTGCCGCATTACCATGGCTCCTTCATCACATTTCCCTTTCTTGCTGCCGTTGCGCATTTGTTAATGGCCGCACTTTCATAAAGAACCATGGAGCATCTGTAGATGGTGCACATGCTCAGCCAGTGAGTTGTGAGCATGCATGGTGATAACACAGAGGAGTCTGTACTAACCTAATCTTGTATATTAGCAGTTAGTCTTTCAAGAGAAGGGCAGTGAGTGAGTAAGAGCTCTATTCATTCATGTGATGTCATGATGAAGAATAAAGTTTGCCTTATTTCCCAAGCTTTTGTAAAGTGTCTTGCCCTAAATGGTCATTTGGCAAACTTTCCAATCACTAATGGCTTCTGAGAAGACTTTCAGCCAAAAATGACCCTCCAAAAAACGTCTTATTAAAGGCATTTTCAGCAGGTAGCCACGCCATTTAGTCTGGCTTATGTATGTCTACAAAAAAAAAAAAAACTACTAAGTCATTTGAAATACTCCATTTGCTTAGACGTGTTTGCAATATTATAAGATTGTTAAAAACGCCAAAGCGAATGGCGGATTTTATGCCTGTGGAGAATATCAGAAACTCTGAGATTGCAAAAACACCTAAGAAAATAGAGTATTTCAAATGACTTAGCCGTTTTTACATTTTCACGAGTCTTAAGTTTGCCGAAATGAATGGTGTGACTGCAGTTAAAATACGCCATTGTAAATGACGTTTTTGAGATTGGTCAGATCTGATTGAATTTTCTTTTCGAGGGACCATTACTGGCTAGTAGTTTGGTGAAAGCTCATTTAGGACAAAAGATACTTTTGGGAAGAACGTGATAATCCTTTGCAGAAACCAGACACAATATGCAGTTTGCGTACAAACCGAAAGGATATGTGCATGCAGCATACTCCACTAGGACTACCAAGTTTTGAGAGCTTGGCGCATGTGTCCATGTACTCCAAGCATTTCTTTGCATGAAAAGAATACAAAAGAAGAGAAAGAAATTCTGCAGCAAAAGCGAGAGCGAGCTAGAGCTATCCCTGTGCTCCAGATACGTCCGGAGCCAATGGGAACATACATTTCGCGTTGATGGGAGAGCAAAATTCCTTTCCAAATAGACTAGTCGTCGCAGCACTCCACTACATTTTCAGCTTCTTTTATGCTGCACATAGTACTACTGCTTGAACAACCACTATACCCCTTTATATATTCCAAGGACTACGGCGCGGTATTTTTTTTTGTGAATGCAGTTTTCGGGAATTTCGCGTGGCTGGCTCCAGCCACTGATCGTTGCATCTCATTCCAAAAGAGGCAAAACCTATGAGAGATCAGTGGAGCCTAATTAAGTAATTATTTCTCGTTGTTTGAGATTTGTAAGTACTAGGAGCACTGGTATTATATAGAGGGTGCATGAGCTTGATAGGTCGGCAGAAAATTCAAGTTCCGATGTAAGTTTGAACTCGTTTTGATTCTTCAGCCAGTCTAGGTAGAGCAACCAGCCATGCATACCTTACCTCTGTTAATTCTTGCTAACAAGTGGCAAGAGGCCAAGAGCAAGATTCTATTGTACTCCCTCTGGTTCTTTTTACTCTGCATATTAGGATTGTCTTAAGTCAAACTTTATAAACTTTGACTAAGTTTAAGGAAAAAATACTACCATTCGCAATACCAACTCCATATCATTCGACACGTCATGAAATATATTTTCATATTGTACCAATTTGGTATTACAATTGTCAGTAGTTTTTCCTATAAAATTGATTAAACATTAAAACGTTTGACTTCAGAAAAATTTAATATGCGGAGTAAAAAGGACCAGATGGAGTATTTCTTTTGCTGCTGGATCATATGTATAGCTGTGTAACTACATGAGCTTTCCCCGCAAAAAAAAAACTACTTGAGCTTTGGACCATCAAAGAGCCTGATTTCGTGAGCATAATAGCTGATTTTGCGCCATAAATGGTTCAGGTGAGGGACGTGCTCCAGAGAGACGAGGCAAGCTAGCAGCTGAATCTAATACACACATGAGCATCTCCACCGACGCTCTCAATCGAGCGTCCGACAACTATACTGGACAAGTGTTATTTGGAGCGCCAACATAGATTGTCGGGCTATTGGGAACGGATGCCCCTATTGGCGGCTCCCAATAGACGGTCCCAAAATATTTTACTCGGGTTTATTCGCAAATACAAGACATTTCTATCTAAAATATATAGAAAAAATCATATAACATAGTTTTGAACAAATAAAATAGTTTCATAATTCATACAATAATTCAAATTAAATTAAATCACACACTCAGTTGTGGCCAACTGCTTGTCCTTTACGTGCCCACAGATGCGCAACTAGATCATTTTGCAATTGGTCGTGAGTGTATTCGTCTCAGATTTTGGCATTTATGACGACGAAATTAGAAAACTCTTCCGGCATGTCATGATCAACCTAACAAGAGGGTCCTGGTGATAGTACGGGTGACCATCGGCTAGTGAAGGCGCAGCACGCTCACTCTTGATGATCATGTTGCGCATGATAACACAAGACATCATCACCTCCCACACATGTTCTTTCGACCAAGATAGAGTAGGGTAACTGACACTAGCAAAACGAGATTGGAGCACACTAAATGCCCGCTCAATATCGTTCCTGGCACCCTCCCGTTCTGAAGCAAAGATTGGTTCTCACCTAGAGGGGTGGAGATTGACTTCACAAATGTAGACCATTTTGGATAGATGCCATCTGCTAGCTAGGTAGTACCCCTTCTCATAGGCATGGTCATTCATCTCATAATTGCATGGTGGAGCATGGTCTTCAACAAGTCTTGCAAATACCGGTGAGCATTGCAGCATTTTGATGTCATTGTGAGTTTCGGTAATATCAAAAAAAGCGTGTCAGATCCACAAATTTTGTCTGAACTTCTAGTACGACACTACACTCTCCAATATGATCTTTTGTAAATCCCTAGCCAAGTGAATGGACAATTCTTACATGCCCAATGCATGCAATCGATTTCCAAGCATCCTATGAAATCGTCTAGCTGCATTTTGCACCATGAGCCGAGCAGTGTCAACTTCACTTGGTGGTCTCAAATAGATTGGTCCAAACAAGCAACCACCGCCCTGCAAAACCGATACATGGTCTTGATGCATGTGGACTCAGCAATGCGTAGGTAGTCGTCCACTATATCTGCAGGAGCTCCATATGCAAGACATCTCAACGCGGCGGTGCATTTCTGAATAGAGGAGAAACCGACCAAACTGGTGCAGTCTTTCTTGCACTTGTAGTCATCATGCTCTCAGACACCCATCACAATGCGCATGAAGAGATCCTTGTTCAACCGAAAGCGCCCTAGAAATTCTTTCGACCCATGTGTTGGATCGTCGGTGAAATAGTCTTGAAAAAGCCTCAAATGACTCTCCATTCCGTTTACGATTTTTGTTCATTCTCCTCCCTGGCTTCGAACCTCCAATCCGAGGAGCAGAATTGATCTGGCCTAGCGAACCAACAAGGAAAATGATGATTGACAAGTGCTCATCAACCTCGGAAGTTGCGGTGGCATGGGTTTGGAGCATTGTGTGGCCATCTCCAACTCGTCGTTGTTATCCATTTAGTAAATTAAACAAGGTAATTAAACAACCACTACGTCATTTTAACTAAGCAAAAAAAAATAGAAAAATCGACCTTCACAATGTGACAAACACATTGCGCGCGAGGCGGTCCTCGGAGGCGATGGCGGCGTGAGCTTTTAAACACTTTGGACGGAAGGAAAGTAGACGATGACGAGAGCGAGGGCCATTGCGGGGGAGGGTTGTGGCGGGAGTAGCGCGAGGTGGGGCAGCGTCGAGACGGGACGACGGCAGCAGCGATTCAGTGGAGGTGGGGGAGGAGGCGAGCATGAAAAGGACGGTGGGGAAGAACAAGAATGATTGGGTCGCTGCCGTATGGTACCTGTCTGTCGGTATCCGATGTGGCGTCGCTTGTCACGGGTGTCGGAACTCCCACTTCCCCCATATGGACCGGGCGCGAAACAGGTTTGTCGGACGCATTAGAGCATCTCTAGTCGGGGCGTCCAAAGGCCTGCCGGACAGGCCATTTGGGCGCTGTCCGGACTAGTCGTTTGCTTTGGGCGCCGTTGCTCCCCACTCGCGGCGCCCAAAGCCGGCCCAATCGAGGTTTTTTTTTCAAAAATTCAAATGAGAGGGTCATTAAATAATGGCGGGAAATCGATGTTTCTACCGCCAACGGCCATGGTCGGCAACAAATTAAGAGTTTCGGCCACGATCGGCCACACTGGGCAACAACCGGCCAGAAATTAAGAGTTTCGGCCATGATTGGCCTCACTCGGCCACAAACTCGAAGCTGGGCCATCAAAATACGCCAAAATATGCCGGGAGATGTCGATGCCGGCCACAGGTTGTCGCCGCCGCCGGTCTAGATGGTGTCGCCGGGCTGGGGCACGTAGTCGGCACCAGGCTGGGTCAGGTCGGGGTCCTCATCGGCCTGGACGTCGTCACTTTGGCCCTGGTTGTAGCCGGTCGCAGGTGGAACGAGCCCAAGCTCTTGCAGGATCGCGACGTGGAACATGTTGTGCGCCGCCCTCGCCAGCGGGTCCATGCTAGAGACGTCGGCCGTCAAGATCATGAAATCTTGGCTCCGCTTCTTGATGGCGGCTTTCTTCTGCTCGAGGTCGATCTTGACGTCGGCCTTGTGCATCAAGGTCGCCCACCTTGCGTTGTTCTTGTCGCGCCTCAAGGTCGAGTTGGAGGAGACATCGGCGAGGACCTTGTCGATGGATGACTGGACCCTTTCCGCCTTTGCCGCCGCCGCCAAGGCTGCCTTTGCCTTCTTGTTCCCGACTGGCCGCCCCTCTGAGTTTTCCGGATCGGCGTTGAGGTTGGCGCGGTCGTTCTTGTTTAGAGTCTTCCGGTGCGCCTTCCATTTCTCACAATTTTGGAGAAGGTTGTAGTAATGCATCAAACGGAAGTCTTTCTCCTTGTTGAGGGTTCGGTACAACACAAGGGCATCGATGATCTACAACAAAGGAAGACGAGGTTGATCGCAAGCCGACGACAATCAAAATAAGACGAAACAAGAAAAACATCATCAAGGGGATCGCAAGCCGTCGGTCACATGATCCGACGGGCCCTTCCCACTCTCTTGCCGATCGCGGATGTTCTCATGGCAGCCATGGAACTTGTTGACGATGCGTTGCACGATGCGCCACCTATGCTCGATGGCGCCTCGGGGGTGCTCCATGGGCACCTTAAAGTAGTCCTTGGTGAACCGGCGCTCGTCGAACTCGTCCTTGATCCTCGACCAATATGCGGTGCTTGTTTCGTTCGCGCCGACTACCGAGCAGCCGGTAGTGATGGCCTTCCATGATTCCACCATGCACTCGTCCTCCTTGGTCGTCCAAATTGTGCCACAGCTGCCCTTCTTCTTCGTCGGTGCATCCTCGCCAGCCACAACATCGTCCTCGCCCTCGTCGTCGTCCTCATCCTCGTCGTAGTACACCTCATCCTTATCGAACTCGTCGTCATCTTCTTCGGCACCCTCTTCGGCTCCCTCTGCCGCCCGGGTGCCATCATTGATTATGTCGGCCATGATGTCGGTGTGCTCCTATACACACAAAACAACGCCGGCGGTCACCACTCGCCTATGCACACGTCTGTCCTATACTCCATGAATACAGAACACGGCATCATACCTGGGTGAGATCTGTGAGATTGGGGGTCGTTCCGTCGACCACATGGGAGGCGCCTGCGTCAAACGAAAGGCTACGACCGGCCTGGGCGTGCATCTGGACGGCGGGTTGTCTCCGCAATGCCGGCGACTCCAGATCGACGGTCTGGTTTAGATCAAGGCCGCACGACGGGAAGATGTTGTTGGGGTCGAAGCCGCCATGGTACTGCTGCTGGCTTTCGCCGTACTCGGGGGAGATCCTGGAGCAAGGCGTGCCGGCAGCGCTGTCGGCGAAGAAGGACGAGCTCGACGGCGAGCTGCCGATCTTGCATCGCAGAGGGGCGCTGCTCTCTTGGCTTGCTCCCATGGCAAAGTCTTGGTTCAAGGCGGCGACGGTCTTGTTCATGACGGCGATACTCTTCGCCGTCAATGGCGGCGGCGGTGGGTCAAGCAGATCCCTAGCTCTCTGCTTGACACGACGGCCGCCACGGCTCTGCGTCTCCAATCAGCGCCGGAGGACGTCCAGGTCCGAATCGTGCTGCGACATCTCCTCCGGCTTTTTCCTTCGTCGGGGGTGCCTTGTGCTACTTACGAATGCCCAGCGTCGTCCCCGCCGCCTTTGTCCGCGCCGCTGCCGCCTTCCCCTTCGCCTTTGGTACCTTGGGCACAGCCGGCGGCGCCATGGAAACCGAGGCGGCGCGGCGCGAGGGTTTTTGTCTGGTGGGAAGAGTGGCGGGGAAATGGGATTTGGGGGAGAAATTGGGGGGAAGCCGGCATTTATTGCTTTTGCCTAGTCGCTGACAAGCGTGGCCCGCACGTCGGAGGGGTGCGTGGCGTCGCGCGTCGTTGTGTCCGGGGCCGCCCGAGGCGTACCCAAGATGAGGGCGTGGGCTGGGCGTGCCGGACCGAAAACTGGGCCACGCCGGACCCAATTCATGTTTGGGCGGCGCGAGTGGGGAGGAAATACTGTCCGGCACGCCCCAAAGGGCTTTGGGCGGCCGTTTGGGCGCCCTGACTGGAGATGCTCTTATTGGGGCCGTCCGGCAACTTCGACGGGGGATTTTACGTGCCGACACACTATTGGAAGCGCCGGTGGAGATGATGTAAGTTTGATGTGAATCTAATGGTCGGAATAAAATTATGTGCAGAATCTCTTATGCATCACAAGGGCCCAGGAAGACTTTTCTTGGTGTGGGGAGATGAGATGGATGGCGTGGGTCATATGCGCGCGCACAGACGCAGTTGGTTCATACGCTGTGGGAGTTGGTTCTTTTATGCACTCTCCAGGCCTCCGAGGCACGACTAGCCAGGTTAGATCTTGTCATCACGCCGGCGCCTGATGCCTGGCCATCATCCATGTACAACGGTGGCCACATGCATGCCACTGTATCATCTTCCACACCGGCCGGCCAGAAGGGACTCTGCCGGCCGGAGTGCCGCCGTATCATATCGTCTGCTCTCTCGCACGGGGCTACACTACGTACAGCGTCACTCATGGCCGCTGCCGCCCGCCGGCACGTACGTACGGGCCCTGAGAGCATCTCCAACCGTGATTGCCATAATTGGCCCCCAAAGTGTCCGCGGACACGTCCACCGACCGGACAACCCCCAAAACTCGTGTCCTACAACCGTAACCCCCAAATCATCTGCCTCAAAACCATATTGGCATGCAACGTAGATCATACGGATAGATAGTTCAAAGATCATACGAATAAACATAGTTCAAACATCCCCGGACATAGTTGAACACAAAAATAAATCGGACACAGTTCATCGGAGACACCGGAGCGGAGACACACTGATGCAAATTCATCGGAGAGACAGGATCTCTCACAGCCTGTGGAGAACCCGGCCATCCTCCGCTGCCACACGTTCTCTTTGGCGAAGAAGCCGTGCATGGCGAACCCCCGCTGCACGTTCCCGTTCCCGTGCTCGAGCGGCACCTGCTTCACGTTCAGCTTCCACCGCCCTCGCGATAGCTTCGCGTTCCCGTTTCCGTGCTCGAGCGGCGGCCTCTTCCCGTTCCCGTGCTTCGCGTTCCCTTTGTCGAGCACGGCGTGCCTGTCGAGCCTGGCTCTCCGCTTGGCGCACCCTGTCCCTCTTCTCCGCATCCGGCGTGTAGTCGACGGACGGACTATTCTTCAGTATGTCCCAACAATGGCCGAAGTTCCACTCCCTCGTCGTCGGCCTCCCCCCAAGTGTGTTGTATAGTGGGATGGCATCCTTCATCTATCAAAATTAAATAGGTACTCAATAAATCGTAGCTAATGGATCCGGCATTGTACAAAATTAAACACTAGAAACTTACAGAACCCATTTGTGCATAGCATCCGGCGAACTTGTTAATTTCCGCCACGATGCATTGCCATCTATGGAGGAGGGAGGCCTCAGTGCGGAGAACTTTCAAGTTGGCATTGAACACTTGACAGATCCGGCCCCAAAATGAAGCACGGTGGTAGTTTCCGGTCTGAGCATCATCCGGGGTGGACAACCACGCATTGCACAACACCTTATCATCGCTGACCAAGTACATAGGCCCTCTCGAAACGGCCTACTAGTTCATCAAATTCCTATATTACGCATCCTACTTGTTCCTAAATTGTACAATGGTGGAAGGAAGGAACAAACCTGTGGAGGAGCTACCACTGTTTCGTTGGACGCGGCAGCGGCGGCGGAACTGCCCGCATAGCCGGAGCAAAGAGCCGCCGCCACCGACCGAGATGACGGCGGCGCAGCATCCATATCCGCCCCGGGGCAGCTGCCCACCTCCTCCTCCTCCGCGAACGCATCCCAGTACAGCTCGGTCGCAGATCCGCTGCCGGAGCCGGCCATTGGCGAAGCTACGGACGGAGAAGAGTGAGAGTGGAGTGGAGTGGAAAGGGGATCAGAGGAGAGTGAGAGCTAGGGTTCCATACAGTGTGGGGATTGAGTGGATATATGTGGGGTCGTATTGGGCCGCATCCGACGTGGCGGCCTGTCCGGGCGCGTCCGGACCGCCCCAAACCCTCCGCAGATATGGGCTGGGTTTGGGGTGTGCCGGACAGCCCGGACGTTTGGCTGAGTTTGGGGGGAGCCGTTGGCTGCTGGTTTTTAGACCAAACCCTGTCCGGGCTGTCCGCCTGGACGTTTAGGGCGGCTTTGGGGGCTCCGGTTGGAGATGCTCTAACCTGGCGACCGACGGGGAGACGCGCGCCGCGTGAGCTGGCCATGTCGTGCCGAAGAAGAGAGCGGCGCGAGTGGGAGCTATGGCGTCACCTGCATCCGGCTGCATCCTACTCCGTACGTAAACCGGATAGGCATCCGTTGCAGTGCCTTGACCTTATCGATCATGGATCTTTTCGGTGACTGACTGAATCGCGCAGCTTTCACTGTTTCGCCATCACGCTACCCTGTGTGTACTACGCTATCCAAGCGACAGTGCGCCGGTAATTGTTCATGGAGCTGTGGCGACGATGACTGAAAGTAAAACCGGCATGGTGTAGCTGTACTGGATTGTACCGGAATCTGTACCGTGGCGCTTGTTTATTGCTGGACCGACGTGAGGGAGCTCCTGCGGCTGCAGAATCTTTCTTTCTGTAGTGGCCCAGCAGCGTCAGGTCAGCGGCTGGTGTATATTTGTTTACAGACCCAAATTGGCTTGAGATGGCCGGTCAATGACGCCCATTTGGTTAGTTTTTATTTTTGAGATGTCGAGTCATTCAAGCCCATTGGGTCAGTTCATACATGCACGTCAGAGGATGTGCCGTAAAGCTGAGTATGGGCAGCCCGGCCCGAGATGCCTGGCCTGAAAGCCTGACGTCGGCCAGGCCCGGGTTTCAGTTTTGTGCAATAAGCCCGGCCCGGAAACCCGACAAAGCCTGACACTAACTACTGTTGCAGGTGCTAGCTCAGTCTCTTTCGCCGGGCTCTCTTGTCATCAAGCGCATTGCATCGGTTCCAGTCCGTCTCTCGCGTCCTTTGATGAATCCCTCCCTGATCTGTAAAGGTCACTAGAATCCTCTCCTATTTATCACCATATGCAAAACTCAGTTGAAATTTTTGATTGAATCAATCTTGATTTTTTTTACAATCTAAAAAAACGACAAAAATGTGTCCAAAATATAAGTTGCTATTAATTATATAAAAGGCTCTATAACTATTTGTATATAAGGGCTGACGTGGGCCTACCCTTCGGGTGCCCCACTATGAGGACACCTGGTGCACGTATGAGCTAAGGCCCGATAGCAAGTCTACCAGAAGCCTACGGCCAAGGCCCACGAAGGGGGCTCAGCAAGGAGAAGTACGCTCCATGTCAAGAGAATCCTGAAGTCGGTAGAGACTTACCTTACCTGTAAACCTAATCGGTTGCGAACTCCTGAGACCCAGCCTCCTATATAATGGCTGGGAGGGCCGCCGATCTAGGTCAGGCAATACTCATACCACCAAAACCCTAGCGAGATCGCATCTCGCCGGGACGCCATTGTAGCTCCTTTGTATACCGCAAACATCAATAACCAGACAAGAAGGAAGTAGGGTGTTACCCTCCGGGGGCCTGAACCTGGGTAAACCTCGCTTGTCAGCCGTCGTTACCAAATCCCTCTCCCTATCTCAACCCTAGGTACTGAATCATGGGATTTGCCGTGGTACCCCCACGTCAATTGGCGCCGTCTGTGGGAAAGACTAGCGCTGGATCTACGGTTTCGCCGGCTCCATCCTCATCAACAACCGGCAGCTCGCCGGCGATCCAGAAACCGATCTACTTCGGCTCCTTCGGATTCGACCCACACTCGCCGGCATCTCGCCCGGCGTTCGCAAACCTCCACTCAGGTGCGGATCTGATCTTCGGTAGTTTCAACTTTCATGTTAGCCACTGGGGAACACATAACTTGACGGACCCGCATCAACTCGCGGCGATCGCACCCGCGTCTCCATCGACTGCGTCTTCACCAACCGCGGCGATCGCACCCATGCCTCCATCGACTGCTTCATCACCAACCGCATCGGCTACGCCTTCATCGACAATGATACGTCCAAAACGTATCTACTTTTCCGAACACTTTTGCTATTGTTTTTCCTCTAATTTGTGTGATTTGAATGCAACTAACACGGACTAACGCTGTTTTCAGCAGAATTGCCTTGGTGTCTCGTTTTTGTGCAGAAAGTCAAAGTTTCAGGAAAATTCCAGAAAAATTCTATTTTTCCAGAAGACCCACGGAGCCAGAAGACGAAGCGAGAGGGTGCACAGGGGCACCACACGCACCCAGGGCGCGGTGGCCCTTGCCGCGCCCAGGGGTGGTGTGGCCACCCTGTGTGGCCCCCGACGCTCCCCTTTGGACTACTTAAAGCCTCTGACCTAAAAACTTCGGGGGATCGACGCTTTTTCCAGAAACCTTCCAGAGCTCCGCCGCCATCGAAAACCCTATTTCGGGGATCAGAAACTCCGTTCTGGCACCCTGCCGGGACGGGGAATTGGAGGAGATCATCGCCATCATCATCACCGCCACCTCTCCATCGACCATCCATGACTCCCCCATCCATGTGTGAGTAATTCCCCGCTGTAGGCTGAGGGGATGGTAGGGATTGGATGAGATCATTCATGTAATAGTTGTGAGATTTGTTAGGGCATGGTGCCTAGTATCCATCGGTAGTACTTTATGTCATTGTTGCAACTTATTATGCTTAATGCTTGTCACTTAGGGCCCGAGTGCCATGATCTCAGATCTGAACATGTTATTGAATCATGAGAATAATTATTGTTTTGGATCATATCTATAAGTTGTATACACACGTCACTGTCCGGAACCCGAGGCCCCAAAGTGACAGAAATTGGGATAACCGGAGGGGATGGTTGCGACGTGAGGATCACATGTGTTCACGGAGTGTTAATGCTTTGCTCCGGTGCTTTATTAAAAGGAGCACCTTAATTACCAGTAGTTTCCCTTGAGGCCCCGCTGCAAACGGGCTGGTAGGACAAAAGATGTTGTGCAAGTTTCTCATTGCGAGCACGTACGACTAAATACGGAACACATGCTATGATTGATTATTACTTGGATACCTTATTATTATTTATCTGCAATTGCCCTATGTATGACTATTTCATGAATTATCTATCCATGCAGCGCCCGTTCATCCATCCCTATGCCTACAGTATTTTAATCCTGCTGTCTACTGCAATTATTACTGCTGTCTTTATTTTACTGCTGCTATTATTTCACTACTGCTACTGTCATAAAACTGTTGCTACTGATAAACTGTGTCGAGCAAGTCTACTTCCAGGTGCAGCTGAACTGACAAATCATCTGTCAAGGCTTATAAATATTCTTTGGCTCCCCTTGTGTCGAATCAATAAATTTGGGTTTTACTTCCCTCGAAGACTGTTGCGATCCCCTATACTTGTGGGTCATCAAGACTATTTTCTGGCGCCGTTGCCGGGGAGCATAGCTCTATTTATAAGCTCACCAGGGAGTCATACTGCTCGCTGCAATTCATTCATCATGGGTAAACCTCGTGATGATAAGGTTCGCATATTGCCATCCACTACAAGGAGAGGTACAACTCTGAACACTTCTGCTGCTCTTGATTCACCGTCTGTTATAAGTCAACTTGTCACACCACCACATGCACATGCTTCACGTGCTGCTACTTCTGCTGAATCTGAGAATGTTTCTGATGAATTTGATGATGCTTCTACTGTGCTTGATGAAAGAGGTTCACTAGGTCCTTTTCTAGATGCTACAATTGCTAAATCTAAACAACTTGAAAATACTGAAACACCTAATGAAACTCCTGTTACACCTGCTTATTCACCTGAAACGAGAGAAACTACTAGTGATGATCTTGAGGAAACTTATGTTGAACTTGATGATGACTTTATTGATGAATGCATGAATTGTGATACCTCTAAAGATGTTAATGCTATTAAAAATCTTCTTCAAAGACGTGCTGTCAACTATAAACTTTCTCCTGATGCTAAATTGCTACATCTCCCATAAATATAAAAGATAAAGATTATGATTTCTCTGTGGACTTGTCTTTTATAACTATTGCTGAGAAAGAACCTTTTCGAGGAACTGAAAATGAAAGTGCTGTAGAACATATGAACACTCTCTCTACTCTGAGTAGTTTGTTTTCTGATGATATTAAGAAACGCAGTTACTTTGTTACTAAAATTTTCCCTTTCTCATTGAAAGATGAAGCTAAAACTTGGTTTAATGATTTATCTCCTGGATCTATTGAGAGCCCGATGGGTTTAGTCAATGCTTTCTTTCAGAAATATTTTCCTGCTAGTGCTCAACATGCTGCTTTACAGAAAATCTTTAACTTTAAGCAAAATGAGGGAGAGAAAATGCCTGAATCTTGGGCAAGGTTTTGTTCTTTACTTAGAGCTCGGCCTGGACATCAACTAGCTAAAAATGAACTTCTTGATATATTTTATAATGGACTAACTGTTGAATCTAGGACATACCTGGATAGTTGTGCTGGTTGTGTTTTCAGGAAAAGAACTCCAGATGAAGCCGAGGAATTATTGGCTAAGATAAGCCAAAATCATGATGATTGGACCCTGCCTGAACCAACTCCGGTACCTACGCCGAGGAAAAGAGGAGTAATTGAATTGAATGATGAAGAAATGAGAGAAGCCAAGAAATCTCTTAAGGAGAAAGGTATTAAATCTGAAGATGTGAAAAATCTTCCACCTATAGAAGAATTGTGTAAGCCAATTCCTCACTCATCTACAGTTGAGGTACACTCTCTCCAACGCTTTGATGATAGAGATATCCCTTATTCTAAACCTCCTGATCAATGCTTAGATGAGTTTGATAATTTCATTGTTAAGCAAAACAATTTCAATTGGAGAATAGAAAATAGCTTCATAAAGAATTCTCATGTCATTAATCATTTGCATGATGTTTTGGAAAGAACTTCTAATGATGTTAAAATACTCATTAAACATTTTCGTATGGTTCAAACTCAAATTGAGCAATTGACTAAAGTGCAAAAAGATTTGCTAGGTAATGCTTCTAGAGAAAATGATAAACATGCTTTTGGTATAGCAACTAGAGGTGGTGCTTCCACTCAGGATCCTTTGTATCCTGAGGGACATCCTAAAAGAATTGAGCAAGATTCTCAACTAGTTAATGAAACTACTACTCCTTCTAAGAAAAAGAAGAAGAAGAAACATAAACATGTTGAGGAATCTCCTGAACCTATTAAAGACAATGAGCATGTTAATAATCCAAATAGTATATCTATCTCTGATGCTGAAACTGAGAGTGGTAATGAACATGCTAATGATAAAGATAAGAATGATGCTTCTGATAAAGAGGAAAGTGAAGAGGAACCTGAAAAGCATTCTAAAAACAAAAAGTACACTAAAGAAGATTTTCTTGCTAAGAAACATGGTAATGAAAGAGAACCTTGGGTGCAAAAACAAATGCCTTTTCCTACTAAGAAACTCAAATCTAAGGAAGAAGAACATTATAACAAATTTTGTGAATGGATGAAACCTTTGTTTTTGCAAATTCCTTTGACTGATGCTATTAAGTTACCTCCCTATTCAAAGTACATGAAAGATATTGTCTCTAACAAGAGAAAGATTCCTAATGAAGAGATTTCTACCATGCTTGCTAATTATTCTTTCAATGGTAAGGTTCCAAAGAAGCTTGGAGATCCAGGTATACCAACTATTCCTTGCTCAATCAAAAATAACTATGTTAGAACTGCCTTATGTGATTTAGGTGCAGGGGTGAGTGTTATGCCTTTTTCTCTTTACAAGAGACTTTACTTGGAAAAATTGATACCAACTGATATATCTTTGCAAATGGCTGATAAATCTACTGCTGTTCCTGTTGGTATATGTGAAGATGTTCCTGTTCAAGTGGCTAATAATTGCTTGATATTAACTGATTTTGTTGTGCTTGAAATGCCTGAAGATGATAATATGTCTATTATTCTTGGAAGACCTTTTCTTAACACTGCAGGGGCTGTTATTGATTGCAACAAAGGAAAAGTGACTTTCCATGTTAATGACAAAGAGCATACTGTTTATTTTCCCAAGAAGCTGGACAAATATTTGGAGTTAATACAATTACCAATATTAAAAGTATCAAAGTGGGAAGTATTGATTGCCCTATATATGAACCTCATGAAGAACTTCAATATATTATGATTGGATCTATAGCTATACCATTTAAGGTAACATGATTGTTCAATGTGGTTTAATTCTTTTATGTCATATAAAATGTATTTGGTGGCAAGACTTGATCAACCTTGTTAACAAATATGTTTTACATGCATAAAATTGCTAAACAACATTTTTCTTTCTCACTTTGTTTTACCTACTGTTTTGCTACTGTAATTTGCAAAGTTAAGTAATGCTTGGTCTTTACATAAATTCATTTTGTCTAGTTTTCATTGTTTAAAACACCCAGAAAATGTCAGAAATAAAAGTTTTCAAAAAAATTCTGAAAAAATTCTACAAGTCCTAGTTTTTAAAGAGGAACGTGGGAGTACCAGAGGATGACCAGGGGGACCCACCAGGCCACCACACGCCCCACGGCGCGGTGGAGGGCAGGCCGCGCCCTGCCCTGGTGTGGGGTCCACCTGGCCCTCCACTCACTCATCTCTCTCCCACTCCTTTCTCTCTCCCGACCATACACACCACCATTGCTCAAACTCGTGTTCTTGCTGCTCTTGCTCGAATTTTTCGATCTACTTGCTCAGCCCATCTTTGCTGCTGAAATTTGGATCAATTGCTCTCCGGTATGTGACTCCTCCGATTATCCAAATAGAATTTTGTTTAGTTGCTTATATCTTTAGCATTTTGGTACTGTAGGTGACATGTTATTAGAGCTTGCATGCTTGTTCTTGTTTAGATTAACTAGTTTTGATGCATGTTTAGTCTAGCAAGTCTCCCTAGTGTTTCCCTTGAATTAATCACTCCAAAATCATTTTTTATGAGGTTTGTTTAAAATTTCAGAAAAGGAAGATGGATAAACACACTTATGGAGAAATCTTTGAGAGGCAAACACCATCCTCCTCAAGGAAACAAGGGCTTCAAGATCAAGAGGTGCACCTAGGCCATCATACAATGAGGATCTTTTGGCACCAAGAATCGGTGAAGAGGAAGATGATGGTGTTCCTCATCCATCTATTTTTCCATGCTTTAACTTTATGAGAGATGCAGGGATTTATGATGACTTCATAAGGATGATTAACAATGTTGGCTTGATGGAATTTATGCAGGATGAGAGGCCACAATATGCTAACCTCACTAAGATTTTTGTTGAAAGCTTTAAGTTTAATAACTCTACTTTTAACCCCACTGTTGAGTTTAAGATTTATGATCGTGCATGCAACATGGACTTGAAAAGATTTTGCAGGGTCATAGGTGTTGCTCCATCTGGGACAGCAAGGAAGATCAAATCACAGCCGCCGAGTTGTTGGATCTTTACCATGAGCTGAGCTATGATGATCACCGTAGAGTGCAGCGTGGTAAGATAAGGAACATTCAATTTCCAGCCATCAGGTACTTCACATATTATCTTGCCACGAGTGTGCTTGCTAGAGAGAACACTAGTAATATTTCTTGCTATCATCTAGCTTTTCTTGCTCATGCACTTAAAAATAATAAAACCTACAACCTTGGTGCCTTGATTGCTCGCCGCCTTGCCGCCAAAGGTCCCATCTTTGGAGGCATTATTGCTGCACGTGTTTTAGCTGATCTTGGTCTTCTGTGATCCTTCTGATGAATTGTTGATTCCGAAAGACTTGATCTTGCTGCCATGAAACTTCATGATTTTGTTACTACTAATTCATCTACTGGACATTTGATGTATAGAGTTGTTTTTGCTAATGGACCTGAGCTAGAGGTCCGGCTTCCACAGCCTAGTTTGTTCAGTGTTTTCAGGGGTCCTCTATCATATTCGAGGGAGGATTTGGACAACCACCTCGGTGCACCGGATTTCCATTTACAGCACTACCCTGAGCACCGACAGGAGACCTTCGTGGCGCCCCCTGAGGACTACACCGTGTACTACGGTGGTGCATCCTCGAGCTTTTACTCGGACGAGGAACCCTCCTCGTCAACACTGAGGGCGCGCCTAGCTGGCGGCCATGGGGATGATTGTCTCCCACTTAGGCCAAAAGCCTAAGCTTGGGGGGAGGTATGCCGACAAGTTCACTCATTTTATCATATTCATATCATGTCGGTACTTTGTATATCCATGTTTTAGTTTGTTTCTTTTCTTTTCTTTTGTTTCTTGTATCCATTTCATTTTCGCAAAACACCAAAAGACCAAAAATATTTCCTTTATTTCTCTTGCTTTTGAATTTGTAGTGCTAGTTTACTTTATTTTTCATTTCGGTTTGTTATTCAAAAATCCAAAAAGATTTTGCTTTGTTTGCTTGTTTCTTTCTATGCTTGCTTTAAATTCGAAAACCCAAAAATATTTGTTGTTCTTCTGCTGTTTTGTATAGTTGTTTCAGGAGTTCGAAAAATTTCCGTGGTTCCACTTGGGCTTGGTTATCATTTCACATCATTCAAGCCACACAAGTGAAAAGCAATAATGACGATTACGACAATTCGGATGTGGTAAAAGGCTGGTATGAACTCTATTTGTTTTTCATTTTTGTAAATATACCTACTCATGTGAACATGCTTAGCTATCATGGTAGTGGTTATGTTATTTAATGATTGCTTAGTAGTTCATGTCTTCTTATGACCAGTACCAAATTGCTAATAGTGAATAACATGTCATATAGATATTTACATGCATTGTTCTATTCGTAAAACGGTATGGCAGGATGGTATCCTCCTCTGAATAATTCACTTGATTCGACTTGGCACATGCTCACACATGTTATGACTGAAAAATAAAAGTCAATTAAGCCTTGATGATCTATTTTGCCTCAGAGTTTTAGTATCATCTTTATGCCTCCGTTAATTTTATTTTGTCGCAAGCATGATTATGACCGTTATCGCTCTCGTGGTTGTCGCTTCCCAGTCTATTGCTAGCCTTCACTTGTACTGAGCGGGAATGCTGCTCGTGCATCCAAATCCTTTAAACCAAGTTATCCCAAAGAGTCCACCAAAAATTCCTATGCATGGTATTTCAAGCCATTCCAAGTAAATTTGCATGTGCTACCTTTAAAACTTTCAAAATATTTCCCTTTTTGTGTCAATGTTTACTAGCTCATGAGGAATTAGTGTGGTTATTCTTTATTCTATTTGTCAAATGGACTTTTACACCTGGACTAGCGGCATATACATCCGCTTATCCAATTTTGCAAAAAGAGCTGGCAACGGGGTGCCCAGTCCCAATTAATTACAACTTTAACCAATTAATTCTCTTCACACTTTTGCCCTGATTCATCAGTAAGCAATGACAAACAGTGAAATACCTGAATGTGTGTAAACCAAAGAGAAAGAGGGATGATCTGCCTTGCTGGTAGAAATAACGTCCTTCATGGGAGCCGCTCTTAAAAGTCCGTTTGACAGGTAGAATACTGTTCTCACCCGCTACCATTCGTTGACAATTAACAAACACCTCTCAAAACATTTTTACCTCTGTTTTTAAAATAAAAAGCTCTAGCACGTGTTAATCCCTGCTTCCCTCTGCGAAGGGCCAATCTTTTATTTTTATGTTGAGTCACCATCCTTTCTTTGAGCACTCTTCGAGAGCATAACTGTCGTTCTTAGTGTAATGTGCTTGTCCCAGGATACGATTAATTGAGGTATAACTATGATACTCTTATCTTTGATATTTTATATCTAGTCTTCACTTGAACTTCAGAGGTGCCTTGGCATTTATGTTTTGCCCTTCAAACAAAGGCAAGCGAGATACCACTTTGTCATATCTTTTTACGAACATTGCAATTCTTGTGGATAGATGTATGCTATGTTATTCATTCTTAGTACTTTGGTATCTTTTCATGATTTGCATAACTACTAGGTGTCATTATTTGCATGGTTCCTATTATGAATTGTCTAAGTTTGATCATATAGTAGGTATGTATACATCATATGAAGCAAATGTGTTCGTAAAAGTTTCTTTTATCGCACTCAGTTGTTAACTGAATTGCTTGAGGACAAGCAATAAGCTAAGCTTGGGGGGAGTTGATACGTCCAAAACGTATCTACTTTTCCGAACACTTTTGCTATTGTTTTTCCTCTAATTTGTGTGATTTGAATGCAACTAACACGGACTAACGCTGTTTTCAGCAGAATTGCCTTGGTGTCTCGTTTTTGTGCAGAAAGTCAAAGTTTCAGGAAAATTCCAGAAAAATTCCAGAAATTCTATTTTTCCAGAAGACCCACGGAGCCAGAAGACGAAGCGAGAGGGTGCACAGGGGCACCACACGCACCCAGGGCGCGGTTGGCCCTTGCCGCGCCCAGGGGTGGTGTGGCCACCCTGTGTGGCCCCCGACGCTCCCCTTTGGACTACTTAAAGCCTCTGACCTAAAAACTTCGGGGGATCGACGCTTTTTCCAGAAACCTTCCAGAGCTCCGCCGCCATCGAAAACCCTATTTCGGGGATCAGAAACTCCGTTCTGGCACCCTGCCGGGACGGGGAATTGGAGGAGATCATCGCCATCATCATCACCGCCACCTCTCCATCGACCATCCATGACTCCCCCATCCATGTGTGAGTAATTCCCCGCTGTAGGCTGAGGGGATGGTAGGGATTGGATGAGATCATTCATGTAATAGTTGTGAGATTTGTTAGGGCATGGTGCCTAGTATCCATCGGTAGTACTTTATGTCATTGTTGCAACTTATTATGCTTAATGCTTGTCACTTAGGGCCCGAGTGCCATGATCTCAGATCTGAACATGTTATTGAATCATGAGAATAATTATTGTTTTGGATCATATCTATAAGTTGTATACACACGTCACTGTCCGGAACCCGAGGCCCCAAAGTGACAGAAATTGGGATAACCGGAGGGGATGGTTGCGACGTGAGGATCACATGTGTTCACGGAGTGTTAATGCTTTGCTCCGGTGCTTTATTAAAAGGAGCACCTTAATTACCAGTAGTTTCCCTTGAGGCCCCGCTGCAAACGGGCTGGTAGGACAAAAGATGTTGTGCAAGTTTCTCATTGCGAGCACGTACGACTAAATACGGAACACATGCTATGATTGATTATTACTTGGATACCTTATTATTATTTATCTGCAATTGCCCTATGTATGACTATTTCATGAATTATCTATCCATGCACGCCCGTTCATCCATCCCTATGCCTACAGTATTTTAATCCTGCTGTCTACTGCAATTATTACTGCTGTCTTTATTTTACTGCTGCTATTATTTCACTACTGCTACTGTCATAAAACTGTTGCTACTGATAAACTGTGTCGAGCAAGTCTACTTCCAGGTGCAGCTGAACTGACAAATCATCTGTCAAGGCTTATAAATATTCTTTGGCTCCCCTTGTGTCGAATCAATAAATTTGGGTTTTACTTCCCTCGAAGACTGTTGCGATCCCCTATACTTGTGGGTCATCAGACAACACCTTCATCGATCGTGCCTTCATCACCGGCGTCTCCATCGACCGCGAATTTCGTGCTTTCTTCGGATGCGGGAGTCGCGTCTTCATCGACTGGAACACCAAGCTCGGCATCGGTACCAATCGTCTCGTCAAGTGCAGTCGAAGATGAAGTCGAGTCCGCCTACCGCGACGACGGCGACGGGCCACACATGCTGGCCGACAGTGACGTCGATTCCGACATCCTCTACGACAACTACGGCATAGGCCAATACTTCCGCGCCATCCCCTTCCAGGTCTGCATGGTGGCTGGGAACGGTAACAACGGGACAGATCCCGAAGCATCCAAGACCGCAGAAGCTCGCCGCAGCGCACCAACATATCCCATGACGGTGACTATGTCGGACGGGAAGACAATGCTCATCATCACGGAGGAGTTGGCGGCGAAGGCAACAAATGTCATCCAGGAGTGCCTCATGATGCCCGAGGATTCGACCCGTGAGGAGATCGCGGCACATCAGTACCTCCTCTGGCAGGAGAACCTTCGACTGAGGAACTTTCAAGCAACGCTCGATGAGCGCAGGAGGCAAGCTAGCGCGTCGAGTGCGCGAAGGGCAGCGCTATCATACCAATCCTCGGGACATACGGCCCCGACACGCAGAAACAGAACGTTCCGCATCCCGGAAGCTGACAGAGCGGAACTAACCCGCAACTCACTAGTAGGAAAAAGCTTATAGGTGAAATGCTATCTGTCCGTGCGCCATAGATAGTCTCTCTCCTCGTTTTGGGATTTGGCAGAAAATACCAGTGGCGCACGAATTTTCAGTGCGCCACAGGTATTTTTTTACCTGTGGCGCACTGGAAAGCTTGTGCGCCACATGTAAGTTGCACCAAATTTCGAAAATTTCCCGGGGGAGGAGAGAGACTACCTGTGGCGCACAGATAAGCCTGTGCGCCACAGGTAAAAAAAACAGGAGAGAGAATACCTGTGGCGCACAGTGGTTTCGTGCGCCACAAGTATTTCTCAAAAGATATTTTTGAAAGAGGAGAGAGATTACCTGTGGCGCACCACACTGTGCGCCACAGGTAATTTCTTTACCTGTGGCACACAAAATGTAGCGTGCGCCACAGATAATTTGCACAGTTTGTAATTTTGTATGACCCGCACGCACCTTATCCTCTTCACTCTCTAATCCACCACACAGTCAAGTCAAAAGAAAAAAACACCCTCCAGATCCCCTTTCTCTCTCCTCCCTCGTCTTCCTCCTGCTCGCCCAACACAGACGCCTCCCTCGCCCCTCCTCTTCCTTCTCCTGCTCGTCCTCCCGCCACGCGGCCATGGATAGGGTTCCGGGGAGGGTGACAAGGCCACGACGGCCGCCACGCTCGCCCTCTCTGCTGCCGGAGACCTCCGCCTCTGACGCGGTCGTCCCCGCCCCCGCGCGCGCCACCAAGGGCGGCTACCCCCGCCGCCGGCGCTGCACCCGAGCCACCCAAGGGTGGCCATCCCCACCTCCGGGGACCTCCGCCTCCGCGCCTCCGCCTCTGACTGGGCCATCCCCGCCCAGGTCGCCGGCGCCGCCCCCGTGTGCGCCACTCAAGGGCGGCCATCCCCGCCGCCGGCGCCGCCCCTGCGCCAACCAAGGACGGCCATCCCCGCCGCCGGAGACCTCAGCTTCGCCACCGACGCCGCCTTCGCCCGAAGATGGACGCATCCCTCCTCGACCTCCGCCTCCGCCTCTGACGCGGCCATCCCCGCCCAGGTCGCTGGCGCTGCCCCCGCGCGCGCCACGCGAGGCGGCCATCCCCGCCGCCGGTGCCCCCCCCCCCCCCCCGCGCCACCGAAGGGCGGCCATCCCGGCCGCCATGCCCGCCTCCTAGCTAGCCGCATGGCTTGGATTCAATCCGGCAGTGTTAGTTAACAAAAACCTGTTTTATTTTTTTTAATTCGAATTAACTTACCTCTGGCGCACAAAAGTTTAGTGCGCCACTGATAATTTATGTTACCTGTGGCGCACGGCCTGTGCCCGTGCGCCACAGCTAACGGTTTCCAGTGGCGTAGATTTAGTGGCGCACCACCGTGCGCCACTGGTAGCCAAATTTGGTGCGCCACTGGTAGGCTTTTTCCTACTAGTGACTTGGGCCTCTCCTTCATGACGCACGACGAGGAAGGGATTCCTATCCCTAAAACAGCCACGGGAGCCCTGATCTCGGTGGCCACATACCTGATGGCAACCCAGCCTCCAAACGACGACCCCAATGCAGCCCTGCATCGCCAACAGATAAAATCGCTCAACCTAGCAGGCGCAGCTCTGATCCCGGAAGCTGAGATGGACGCAGGAAACACACCACCCGAAGGAAGCAAAAGCCGCTGCGCGGCCAGCCCGCGAAGAGAACCGCGGAGTCGCGACGATCGCGACCGCACAACCCACGAAGACAGGGACCGGGGACACCGGCGCCGTGACGAAGACCGCTCCAGACGGGATCGGAGGCAGCCGAGCACCCGCCACCTCAAGGAAGGCGAGGATGCCTGCAGCGTGATAACTCAACGCAAAGACAACAGAAGCCGATCCACAAGATCCTCTCACTCCCCTAGCAGCGACTCATACTCCGATGGCGAGTTCGAGCCCAGTGGAGCTTCGTGGTTCACTCGACATATCCACGAGACCAGGATGTCCAAACGGTTCAGATTAACATCTGAAACACCCAAGTTCGACGGCCGTCAGGAGCCGTCATCCTGGCTGGAGGACTACAAGATAGCGGTCGCCTGAAAACGAGGCACAACAACGACAGCAATGCAGTACATCCAGCTGATGATGGTGGGGACAGCTCGAGACTGGCTAAAGAGCTTACCCCAAAGCTCGTACGACTCCTGGGATCATTTCCGGGAGGACTTTGTCAAGAACTTCCTCGTAACATGCGGGCGACCCGCAACATTCGAACAGCTTCAAGCCTGTAAACAACGCTCCGACGAGCCGTTGCGGGAGTACATCCGACGATGGACCACCATGCGCAACTCTGTGGGGGTGATATCGGAAGAAAGAGCAGTTGATGCTTTCACTCGCGGTGTTGCCAGGCGTGACCTCCGAGAAGCGCTCAGGCGTGCAAAGATAAACTCCATCGCCCAGCTCATGAAGACAGCCAATGAATGGGCGGACGGAGAAGACTCAGTGCGAGACGAGCACCAAGGGTCACTGCGTGGCAACAACGACAACGGCAACTGGAGTCGTAGAGACAGTCGCGGCAACGATAGGAGGCGCAAGCGCAAGTCCCACCACTATGATGACTCAGACGGTGTCGAATTAGTGGCTGCTGGGTACATTGATGCACGCGACGAGCGAGGCCGTAGCGGAAGTCGACAGGATGACCGCAGAGACAGCCGCGACTTCGGACAGTGTGGCGACGGGTACCGCAAGCGAGAGTGGCGGAAAACCAGTGATGACTCGCGAGACCAACACACAACCACGCAAGAAATAGAGGAAGAATGCAGATTTCACATGTTCAAGGGTCAGGACGGAAAACTCCACTCAAGCCACCTGCTGAAAGACTGCAGAAAATTCACAAGGCTAGCGAGTGAATACGCAAGCGCCTGCAAACGGCTCCAGGTACAGCCGCAAGCGGAGCTCCCCCTCCTCCACCAGCAGGGCCACCCGGGCAAATGGCGGGTGCAATCCACCACCAGGCACGCATAGAGGCCCCGGCCGCGGCATCAGATCAATATCCCGAACCTCGTGGGCAGATGAACATGATACAAAAGGGGCGCCCATCCAACAGGGAACAGAAGTTGATCACTCGCCAAGTTAACATGGCCGCCCTGGCACCCCCTACAGTGCCCGAGTTCCTGAAGGGGTCCGAGACTAGCATCACATTCTCCCGCAAGGATCACCCGCCTGCTGTGGTTCGTCCAGGGCATGCAGCTCTGGTACTCGATGCCCAAATCGGAGGGTTTGCTATGTCCAAAGTCTTCATGGACGGAGGGAGCGGAATCAATATCCTGTTTGCTGACACGCTACGCAAAATGATACACTCGACTGAAAATCTGGCAAAATCAGATAACACCTTCCACGGCATCGTCCCGGGCAAGGCGGTCTACGCGCTCGGCACAGTACAATTTCCAGTCATCTTCGGCGAACCAGGAAACTTCAGGACGGAGAAGATCGATTTCGAGGTCGTCGACTGGAAGTCACAATACCACGCCATCCTAGGCGCCCGACGTTTGCTCGATTCATGGCGGTCCCGCACTACGCCTACCTCAAGCTGAAAATGCCGGGACCCAATGGCATTATCACCGTGAACGGCAACTTCTAGTGCTCGGATAGCTGCGATAGGGAGTTCAACAAAATCTCCGAGATGTTCGGCATGCAGGAGCAACTTCAGGAGCTCTCCCTCAACAACGATCACACTCTTTTTCCTGAGGCCAAGAAACCGGCACCCGACGCGGTTTTTAGCGCAACAAACGACACAAGATCGCACCAGGTGCACCCGATGGACCCATCCAAGACGGTCAACGTGTCATCGAGTTTATCTCCCGCTTAGGAAGGCGCGCTCGTCGAGTTCCTCTGTGAGAGCTGGGAAATCTTCGCCTGGTGTCCAGCCGACATGCCAGGTATACCCAGGGAATTCGCCGAGCACTCTTTTCAACTTTTTCTGGATGCCAGACCCGTGAAGCAAACAATGCGCCGGTTCTCCGAGCCGAAACGCGCAGCCATAGGACAAGAAGTCGACCGGCTACTGGATGCCAAGTTGATCCGCGAGATCAAGAAGTCGGACTGGGTCACCAACGCTGTCCTGGTGCCAAAGAAGCATACAGAAATCCTATGCATGTGTGTCGACTTCACCGCCCTCTACAAGTGCTGCCCCAAGGATCACTTCCCCTTGCTGCGCATCGACCAGATCGTCGACTCAACCGCGGGGTGCGAGCGCTTATCCTTCCTGGATGCCTACTCGGGCTACAACCAGAGAAGGATGAGAGCCGAAGACGAAGACAAGACTGTCTTCATCACCCCTTATGGCGTCTACTGCTACACAACTATGCCCTTCGGGCTCAAGAACGCGGGTGCCACGTACCAGCGCATGATGCAGAATTGCCTCAAAGAGCAAATCGGATGCAACGTCCAAGTCTACGTCGACGACATCGTCATCAAAACCAAAAGGAGGACACACTCCTGGACGACCTGCGCGAAACATTCGCCAACCTCAACCGCTACAAGATCAAGCTCAATCCTAAGAAATGTGTCTTTGGCGTGCCAGCCGGACAGCTCTTGGGGTACCTCGTCTCAGCTCGAGGCATCGAAGCGGACCCGGAGAAGATCAAAACCATCCTGATCATGCAGCCGCCGACCAAGCTTCGAGAGATCCAAAGGCTAGCTGGCCGGGTTGCAGCACTCAGTCGCTTCATCAGCAAGCTCGACGAAAAAGCACTCCCATTTTATCAACTGATGAAGAAATCGGATAAATTCGAGTGGACACCAGAAGCTCAAGCAGCCTTCATCGACCTCAAACGCGTGCTGAAGAGCCCTCCGGTCCTGGTCGCGCCTCGAGAACGCGAGCCGCTATACCTGTACGTCTCCGCCACCAACCGGGTGGTCAGCACCGTGCTTGTTGTCGAGCGCATGGAGGAAGGGCATGCTCATGGCGTCCAGAGACCGGTATACTACCTCAGCGAGGTGCTATCCATATCAAAGCAGCGGTACCCGCACTATCAGAAGCTGGCTTATGCCGTGTTCATGACATCGCGCAAGGTCATCCACTACTTCGCCGAGCACCCAATAACGGTGGTCAGCGCCGCAGGCCTCAGTGACATCCTCACAAACCCTGACGCAACGGGAAGGGTCGCCAAGTGGGTCATCGAGCTGGGACCTCGTGACATCACATACAAACATCCGTCAGCAATCAAGGCGCAGGTCCTCCCCGACTTCACCACCGAGTGTACGGATCGAGGCTCGGCTACCAAGGGTCCCAGATGTGTCCAACTCGTGGACCATGTACTTCGACGGCTCGAAGAAGCACGAGGGTGCAGGCGCAGGCGTCGTACTTACATCACCGAAGGGGGACAAGCTCCGCTACGTCCTGCAGATGGATTTACCAAGACCCTCCAACAGCCTTGCTACACGGCATGTGGATGGCCAAGGCTTGCGGGTGCACTCGACTCATGATCTACGGCGAGTCGAATCTCGTTGTGCAGCAAACGATCAAGACCTGCGACGCCACAGCACACAACATGATCGCGTACCGTGAGCTTTACAATATCATGGATGGCAACTTTGACGGGTGCGAGCTGCGTCACATTGGACGTGAAAGCAACGAAGAAGCGGACATGCTAGCCAACCTTGGCTCTACTAAGGCACCAGTTGCACCTGGCGTATTCCTCGAGCGAATCGAGCATCGATCTATCAAGACTAGGCAAACAGCAGCACCCTAGGCGCCAATCGCCACAGCCTCAGCCAAAGACTCCACTTCACCTAGCGCAGAGGATCCACCAGTCGAAGTTCTCCTCATCGAGCCGACCTGGACACATCCCTTCCTGGCATACATGTTGCGTGGCGAGCTGCCAGAGAACGCGGCAGAAGCGCAACGAGTCACCCGATGCTCCAAGGCATACACAATAATCAAGGGCGAACTGTACAAACGAAGCATATCAGGGATGCTCCGGAGGTGTATAGCACTCGAAAACGGCAAGGCCATCCTTCGGGACATCCACGCGGGAACTTGTGGACACCATGCAAGCAGTCGAGCACTCATTGCCAAAGTTTTTCGAGCGGGGTTCAACTGGCCTACAGCGCTCAAGGACGCAGAAGACATCATGAAAAGATGCATCGGGTGCCAGAAATTCACCACCAAGCCACACGCACCGGCATCTGAACTGAAGACAATCCCGTTGGCTTGGCCCTTTGCTCAATGGGGACTCGACATGGTTGGGCCACTCAAGAAATCCTCGCCTGGGGGGCACACTCACCTCTTGGTGGCAGTCGACAAGTTCTCCAAGTGGATCGAAGTGGTACCCATTACAATTTCGACTGCCACGACAGCGGTGAACTTTTTCAAGTTGATCATATACCGCTTCGGGGTCCCTCATAGCATCATAACCGACAACGGTATAAACTTCATGGATAAAGAGTTCCGTGACTTCTGCAAAGATCAAGGTATCAAGCTCAACTACGCGTCTGTTGCACACCCGTGATGGCTACGTGTTGGTGAACCCCAAGAGGAAGGTTATGATGTAGACAGCAGAAGTTTTCCCTTGAGAAATCTACCCAAGGTTATCAATCCAGTAGGACTTGACGATCTATCGGAAGGTTGTTGATGTTGACTCCCCCTGGCGCTAGGGAGCTTGCACCAACGTGGAATCTGCACAGACACAAACCAGAACTTTGCCCAACACGAAACAGAGAGGTTGTCAATCTCTCCGGTCTTGCAGAAACAAAGAGTTAAACGTATGGTGTGGAAAACAGCAGGAAAAACAGCAAGTAACAGGAAACAGATGATTGCAGCAGGTTGTGTAAACAGTATGAGGAAATTGGACCAGGGTCCACAGTTCACTAGTGGTGTCTCTCTCAGAACAGATAACTAGCATGTTGGGTAAACAAATTACAGCTGGGCAATTGACAAATAGAGAGGGCATAACAATGCAATACATGCCAAGATGTCTACTATGAAATCTAGTTGGGCATTACAACAAAGTACATAGACCGTTATTCCAACATCTATGCCTAAATAATCCACCTTCAAGGCAGCATCCGCATCCTATTCAGTATTAAGTTGCTAACAACAGATTATTGCATGAAGTAAAGTGTGTAATGTAATCAATACAAGTGCCCTTGGACACTGCACCAATGTTTTATCCCTAGTAGCAACAGCACATCTACCATCTTAGACCTTTCTGTCACTGATCCAGATATCTAGAGACTGAACCCACTATCGAGCATAAATACCCCCTCTTGGAGTCACAAGCATCTACTTGGCCAAAGCATCTACTAGCAACGGAGAGCATGCAAGATCAAGAGCACATAGATAAACAACTTGAATAAACATGGTATCAATATTCATCGGATCCCAGCAAACACAACATCTAGCATTACAATAAGATGATCTTGATCATGTTAGGCAGCTCACAAGATCTAAACATGGAGGCACAAGGTAGAGAGACAACCATCTAGCTACTGCTATGGACCCGTAGTCCAGGGGTGGACTACTCACGCATCACTCCGGAGGCAGGCATGGTGATGTAGAGCCCTCCGGTGATGATCTCCCCTCCGGCAGGGTGCCGGGAAGAGCTTCAGAACTCCTCCGATCTGAGATTGACGATGACGGCCGCGACGGAACTTTTCGTGGAATATGATCGACCGTAATAGGGTTTTCGCGTCGCGGAGAATATATAGGCGAAGAGGCGGCGTCGGTGGCCGAGGGGGGCCACCACGCCATAGGGGGGCGCGGGCCCACCCTGGGCCGCGCCCTAGTGTGGCGTGGCCCCCTGGTGGGTCTGCTCCGACTCCCCTTTGGACTCCGTGATCTCCTCGTGATATTATTGACGATGTCTTTTGTTTCGTCCAATTCCGAGAATATTTCCTTAATAGATTTTCTGAAACCAAAAACAGCAGAAAACAGGGAACTGGCACTGTGGCATCTTGTTAATAGGTTAGTCCCAGAAAATGCATAAAAATGATATAAAGTGTAACCAAAACATGTAGCAATTGATATAATACAGCATGGAACATCAAAAATTATAGATACGTTTGAGACGTATCAAGCATCCCCAAGCTTAGTTCCTGCTCGTCCTCGAGTAGGTAAACGATAAAAACAGATAATTTTTGAAGTGACATGCTACCAACACAATCTTTGATCAAATAACAATGTAATGCACATGATCTGAATGAAGTGATCCAAGCCAATGGTCTATAGTTTGCAAGCAAGTAAATAAAGAGTAAACATAAGTGATCACACAAGTGCAAACTTTCATGAATAATACTATAAAACATTTAGAGATATAATAGTCTAACATAATAGTTAGCTCACAGCAGCAATAATTCTCAACATGAAAGTGTTTGTATCAACACAAAGGAAGATAATAGCTTCAGCATTTGCTTCAACTTTCAACATGTATATCATATAGATAATGTCAATGCAAAGAATATGATCAACCAAACACAAAGTTATGTAAAAACTGTTATACTGGAGTTGACAATGATGTTTGCTTAAGTAGACAGAAAGAAGTGGGAAAACTGACTCAACATAAAAGTAAAAGAATGGCCCTTCGCAGAGGGAAGCAGGGATTAACATCATGTGCTAGAGCTGTAGTTCCCGAAGGCATATAGAGAGCATAAAATATTGTTTTGTAAGGTAATGGTGTATACAGGTGTCAACAAATCAAATAGCAGGTACTTGTCATCTTCCATGGCTAACTAACTTTTAGAGCGGTTCCGAGAGTTTTTAGGACTGCACTTGTAACAAGCACTTATTGGTGACACTCCTCCCAACCATTTACTTTCCACAAACCATGGCTAACCGAATCCTCGGGTGCCCACCAACATTCACCATGGAGGAGTGTCTATTTATTTATTTATAGGGTGGACTAACCAGCTCTTTAATGCAAAATAAAAGGTGGAGAAGCAGATGAAGCTGCCAATCCTTGTAAATTAATTAGCATGGAAGATGACAAATCTCACTACTACGTCCTTATGAGCTTTTCAAGTAGTGACACAAAAAGGAAATGTAACAGTTTTGAGTAGTTAGTAGATAGCACATGAAGAAATTTACTTGGAATGGTGAAAACACCACATAATAGGTAGGTATGGTGGACACAGGTGGCATGGATTTGGCTCAAGGTTTTGGATGTACAAGAAGCATTCCCTCTTAGTACAGAGTTTAGGCTAGCAAGGTTATTATAAGCAAACATCATTATCAACTGGAATAGCAAGAGTGTACATAAAACACAAGGTTTGACGAACCATAGACTCCCACTGTCTTCCTTGTTAACACATAGCCTTCATCCAAAAATTATCTAGACTACTATGGACTTCCAATTATGCAACAGATTATTATAGCAGAAAATCCTTATAGTAGTTCTTCATTAATAGCCATTACTTACATGATGCACAAGCTTAAACATTAATTACTTGACAGCTCAAAACAATTGGCAAGCATCAAATTACTCAAGACAACGATCTAAAAAGATTCATGTAAGCATTTTATACCACTACCACATGCATAGCATTTTTCTGGTCCAACCAAACACCAATCAACTTATTTGACAACTCTCCAAACAGATATAAGTGAAGCAAGAGAGTACTTTCTTCAAAAGAAACTGAAAGCTCTAACAAGAGATGTATGAAAAACTGAGAGCTAACAGCAATAACAGCAACTAGACAGGAATACTCAACAAGTATAAGTGAAGCACAAGAGTATTCTAATGAAAAAGTGGAGCGTGTCTCTCTCCCAAACATGAATGCTAGGATCCAACAAGTATAGCACAGCAAACAAAAAAAAAAACTGAAAAAAAAACACACTGACGCTCCAAGGAAGAGTACACTAGCATGAAGCAATAAAAATATAGCACCATTAGAGATGACCTGATAATTTGTAGATGAAGAAGGGGATGCCTTGGGCATCCCCAAGCTTAGATGCTTGAGTCTTCTTGAAATATGCTGGGGAGGTAAGCCTCCCCAAGCTTAAGCTCTTCACTCTTCTTGATCATGTAATATCATTCTCCTCTATCAACACTTGAAAACTTCCTTCACACCAAAACTTAACAGCTTTTCTCATTAGCAGGTTAGTGCACTAAAAGATAATACTTCAAAGTTCTAGCAAAGACAAAACTCACAAGCCAACTATTTTAAACATTAGCCACTGTTACTAGGCTCAAGTGGGCACTTTTACACGAAAAGAAACCACTTAAAAACTTGTAAAAGAGAGAATGCAAAATAAAAGACAGAATCTGTCAAACCAGAACAGTCTGTAATGACGAATTTTTTCGAGGCACTTACGATGCTCAGATGAAAAACTTTTGAAATAATGAAAGTTGCGTAACATCATCAGGAACATGCACAAAAAGTTTCAGCATTTTTCGATTTTTTCTGATTTTCTACTGAATTAAACGGTGACGAACAGCAATCTGTCCCAATGCAGTCCCGAAAATAAAAACCAACTTTGCATTAGTAACTCTCCTTGGCACAACAAAACAGCAAATAAAAGATACAAAGGAGTTGCTACAGAGGTAAACAAGCATCCTTGACTCAAGAAAACAAAAATAAAACAGCAAATAAAAACATGGGTTATCTCCCAGAAGTGATTTTCTTTAACGCCTTTTAGCTAGGCACAAGATTTTGAACATGCTCTCATAAGAATATGAGTTGAAAAAGTAGAGCATCAAGAGAAAATATGAAACAATTTAAGTCTAACCCACTTCCTGTGCAAAGGAATCTTGCAAACAAATAAATTCTTGAAGAACATAGTGACAAGCATAGAAGGTAAAACAAGAACAACTTCAAAACTTTCAACATAAAGAGATGTGTTTTAGTAACATGAAAATTTCTACAACCATATTTCCTCTCTCATAATAATTTCAGTAGAATCATGAACAAACTCAACAATATAACTATCACATAAAGCATGCTTTTCATGATCTACAAACACATAATTTTTATCAAGCTCCAAAATAGTGGGATCAAAATTAATTAAAGTCATGACCTCTCCAAACCCACTTTTAACAACATTATAGTAAGATGATTGATCAAGAAAACAAGCATCCTTGACTCAAGAAAACAAAAATAAAACAGCAAATAAAAACATGGGTTATCTCCCAGAAGTGATTTTCTTTAACGCCTTTTAGCTGGGCACAATGATTTTGAACATGCTCTCATAAGAATATGAGTTGAAAAAGTAGAGCATCAAGGAGAAAATATGAAACATATTTAAGTCTAACCCACTTCCTATGCAAAGGAATCTTGCAAACAAATAAATTCTTGAAGAACATAGTGACAAGCATAGGAAGGTAAAACAAGAACAACTTCAAAACTTTCAACATAAAGAGATGTGTTTTAGTAACATGAAAATTTCTACAACCATATTCCCTCTCTCATAATAATTTTCAGTAGAATCATGAACAAACTCAACAATATAACTATCACATAAAGCATGCTTTTCATGATCTACAAACACATAATTTTTATCAAGCTCCAAAATAGTGGGATCAAAATTAATTAAAGTCATGACCTCTCCAAACCCACTTTTAACAACATTATAGTAAGATGATTGATCACTCTCAAAAGGTATGGGACTCCTTCTAGCTAAAGTTAGCACCTCTCCAATCCCATTTTCAATAATAGTAGAATTAATATCATAAAGCAACATAGGACCATCATCTAGAGCTTTATCATAAACATTTTCTAAGCATGACTCCTCATTAACATGAATTTTGATAATAGGCATAAATAGAGGATTATCATAAGACTTATCAAAATAGCATGGATTATCATAAATAACAGTAGTATAATTATTCCCACAAGTTTCATTTATAGGGGCATCATGGCCATAAGCACAACAAGCTTCGGTTTCATCAAAAAGGGTTTTTCAAGTGAATCCATAGGAACATAGCATTCATCCTCCTTTGATAAGTATGGAGGGAAATCATATAATGTAAGAGTTAAAGAGTTACTATCATTAGAAGGTAGATCCTCCTTTTGTCCTTCACTCTCCTCCTCTTCTTCATCCAATGAGATTTCAGTTTCATCAATTTCTTCTTCCATAGATTCTTTATTCTCTTCTTCATTTATTTCCTTATCTTGAGTTATACTTCCGTATCCTTCTTCCTGCAAAATGTGGGTACCCTCTTGTGCATCAAGGAGTCTCTCTTTATAATCAATGATATAAACATTATCACTGAAATTTTCTAGACAGTGATTAAGGATAAAAGAACTTGTTTCTTCAAGAATTTTAGAAGCAATACAGGTTTCATAGTTTTTAGCCATGAAGGAATCTATCTCAGAAGCTGCCACAAATGTAACAAATTGTTCTACTTGTTCAGCTCCCAGAAAAGCATAGTTACTCCAATAATAATTTGTAAGTAAAGGTTCTTTACTAAAACGACATTGGAATTTAAAATGTTTATTATGTTGTTCAGAGCAACAATTTATATCATGATAAGAAAGCAAAGCTTCAGCAACTTCATTTAACTTTTTCAACATGCCTCTCAAGATTTTACCCTCTCTTGATTTTCTATACTTTATATATAATTCTCTAGCTTCCATCAACATAGAGGTTCTAGTAAATTCTTCCATAGCAAAAGTTTTTATAGGATTTTCAGTTTTATAATTTTTATGGGTTTCCAAGTAAACAAGCAAAACATAACTGGATAAAAGTAAACTAAGCAAGACAAAAACAAAGTAAAGAGATTGGAACTGAGAGACTCCCCTTTCCAATAGCCTCCAAGTCCCCGGCAACGGCGCCAGAAAACAGCTTGATGGCTACGTGTTGGTGAACCCCAAGAGGAAGGTTATGATGTAGACAGCAGAAGTTTTCCCTTGAGAAATCTACCCAAGGTTATCAATCCAGTAGGAATTGACGATCTATCGGAAGGTTGTTGATGTTGACTCCCCCTGGCGCTAGGGAGCTTGCACCAACGTGGAATCTGCACAGACACAAACCAGAACTTTGCCCAACACGAAACAGAGAGGTTGTCAATCTCTCCGGTCTTGCAGAAACAAAGAGTTAAACGTATGGTGTGGAAAACAGCAAGAAAAACAGCAAGTAACAGGAAACAGGTGATTGCAGCAGGTTGTGTAAACAGTATGAGGAAATTGGACCAGGGTCCACAGTTCACTAGTGGTGTCTCTCTCAGAACAGATAACTAGCATGTTGGGTAAGCAAATTACAGCTGGGCAATTGACAAATAAAGAGGGCTTAACAAAGCAATACATGCCAAGATGTCTACTATGAAATCTAGTTGGGCTTTACAACAAAGTACATAGACCGTTATTCCAACAGCATCTACGCCTAAATAATCCACCTTCAAGGCAGCATCCGCATCCTATTCAGTATTAAGTTGCTAACAACAGATTATAGCATGAAGTAAAGTGTGTAATGTAATCAATACAAGTGCCCTTGGACACTGCACCAATGTTTTATCCCTAGTAGCAACAACACATCTACCATCTTAGACCTTTCTGTCACTGATCCAGATATCTAGAGACTGAACCCACTATCGAGCATAAATACCCCCTCTTGGAGTCACAAGCATCTACTTGGCCAAAGCATCTACTAGCAACGGAGAGCATGCAAGATCAAGAGCACATAGATAAACAACTTGAATAAACATGGTATCAATATTCATCGGATCCCAGCAAACACAACATCTAGCATTACAATAAGATGATCTTGATCATGTTAGGCAGCTCACAAGATCTAAACATGGAGGCACAAGGTAGAGAGACAACCATCTAGCTACTGCTATGGACCCGTAGTCCAGGGGTGGACTACTCACGCATCACTCCGGAGGCAGGCATGGTGATGTAGAGCCCTCCGGTGATGATCTCCCCTCCGGCAGGGTGCCGGGAAGAGCTTCAGAACTCCTCCGATCTGAGATTGATGATGACGGCCGCGACGGAACTTTTCGTGGAATATGATCAACCGTAATAGGGTTTTCGCGTCGCGGAGAATATATAGGCGAAGAGGCGGCGTCGGTGGCCGAGGGGGGCCACCACGCCATAGGGGGGCGCGGGCCCACCCTGGGCCGCGCCCTAGTGTGGCGTGGCCCCCTGGTGGGTCTGCTCCGACTCCCCTTTGGACTCCGTGATCTCCTCGTGATATTATTGACGATGTCTTTTGTTTCGTCCAATTCCGAGAATATTTCCTTAATAGATTTTCTGAAACCAAAAACAGCAGAAAACAGGGAACTGGCACTGTGGCATCTTGTTAATAGGTTAGTCCCAGAAAATGCATAAAAATGATATAAAGTGTAACCAAAACATGTAGCAATTGATATAATATCAGCATGGAACATCAAAAATTATAGATACGTTTGAGACGTATCAACCCGCAATCAAACGGCCAGGTGGAGAAGGCCAATGGAATCGTGTGCAGCGGACTCAGGAAGCGGCTATTGGTGCCACTCAAGCGAGCGGCAGGAGCATGGGTCGAGGAGCTGCCATCCGTCCTATGGAGCCTACGTACCACACCTAACAGGTCAACAACGTACACGCCATTCTTCATGGTGCACGGCGCAGAAGCTGTCATGCCGTTCGACTTGCAGTTTGACGCACCCAGAGTCATCGCCTATGAGGAAGACGACGCGGAGGAGGTACTCGCAGACGACGTCGACACGCTGGATGAGGCACGCGACATCGCACTCGCTCGCACAGCTGTCTACCAACAAAACCTCCGCAACTATCACAGTCGTCGGCTGCGCATCAGGTCTTTCATGGTTGGGAACCTGGTCCTTCGACTGAAGCAGAAGAAGGTACACAAGCTCGCCACCCCATGGGAGGGACCCTTCATCATCACGGAAGTCATCGACAGCGGCGCATACCAATCGAAGCACGCAAAGACGGGAGAGCTTTCCTACAATCCCTGGAACATCGCACACCTGCGCTGTTTCAATGCTTAGGCTACTCAGCCATCATGTAATCATGCTTAATACCAAAAGCAGCAGGTTTCAGATGCACTCTTTTCCTTACTAGGGTACATAAGGGGACTAGAAGGTTTTTAATGAGGCGGTCTGCTGTTTTAATATACAGAAGTTGGAATACAAGCAATGTTCCTCTATTTTTGCCTCGTTTCATTCATAACACCATGGTCGCACTCGAAGATTTGGGGGCTGCGCTGTATAGGTTCCACATTCATAAAACCTTGGTCGCACCCAAAGACTCGGAGGCAATACTATGGTCGCACCCGAAGACTCGGGGGCTGCGCCGCACAAATTCAACAATTCATAACCCCTTCATCACGGCCGCACCCGAAGGCTCGGGGGCTGCTCCTCACGGGTTCAGCAAATTCATAAAACGTTGGCCGCACCTGAAACACTCGGGGGCTGCGCCATATAGGTCCCAAAAACTTCATAATCTTGACCGCACCTGAAAACACTCGGGGGTTGCGTCCAAACAACTGCAAAAACTGTCTTCGACACACGAATCATTAACTTCACACTCGGGGCTGTGCCCCGCATATACATTACAATCACTAATAATTAGCCCGGACGAGCATACACACACGCAAACTACCAAGACTGTGCATATTACTTTACAAACTAACCTACGGTTTCATCCTTTGGTTCTACAAGGAGATCAGTTTCCCTCTCAACCTGGTCAATGATACTGTTCGCAGGGCCAGAAGTCGCTTGGTAATGGTCCAACATTAGCACAGGACCGCCACCAGGCACTAGTGGTAGGCCACTCGCAATCCTATTCAAGTCTAGGTTTGGGCGGTGCGCTCGAACATAGGCAAGTGCCACAGTGGCTCCGCCGACAAGCTGATCTCGAACAAACTTCTTGATCGCCTTTCCATCGCGAAACCTCTGCATCAGCGCCTTCAGGCCTTGTGGTTGCTCATTCAACGGAAACAACGCCTGATGCACTCGAGCAAAAACCGTCCTGCAGGTCTCCATCAGAATAGCCGCATGCCAGGCGCGGTCTTGAAGTATCGCTAGCATGCGACCACTCGCCCTATCAGACCAGAAGACGTGAGTGGAAGATCGCGCGCCGCTGGCATAGCTGTCCAGGCGGTCACACACACGCGTCGCCTCGGCTTGCTCATCAAAGCATGCACCTGTGCAATCACAAAAGAAAGATCAGAGAACAAGACTCATAGCAAAGGACTCGACGTTTGTTGGGTACACTTACACTCCAGCTGCAGTTCACTTTGTCCAGCTCGCAAGCAAAAATGTCTCTCGCTCCATAGCCGGCGACGGCCTCGACCTCGACGCAGATCAGCCAGCGCACTTGCTGTATCATTCAGCTCTTGCTCCACCTTCGTGAGTCTCGTCTGAAGATAGTTGATGAGCTTCTCATCATTCTTACTTCGGGAACTCGCCTTAGGAGTGGAACCTCCGGAGGAGGGACCAGCCGACGCGTCAGGTGCTCCAGGCTACACAAGAAAAAAGCAAGCGACAGATAAGAACCTTGCAGTGTCAGGTGCATCCCTGATCAACGGACTCGGGGGCTGTTATCTCTGAGAGCACAGTCATGGCACAAAGGAGTAATAGAAATGAACGTAAGCTTATATTCAACAAGGTTTCATCAAAAGCACCAAAAGATCCATTACACGAAGCAGAAGACAAAAGAAATCCCCCTAGAAGCTATGAGGATGACTCAGACCTAGACCTAACTACACGCGCAGCGCGTCCTGGACGCGTCTTTCCATCATAGCCACCATGTCTTTCGGCAGCTGAGATGCTCGCTCCCTAAGGTGACCCAGAGGAAAGGTCTTGCCGTCGGGTTTTCTCGGAAAGTCAGCTACAACCTTCTCGAAATCCCAGCAATCCCATGACCCAGCATCAGCAGGAAGGCGGACTCCGAGCCACATACCGTTTGTGTGCGGGTGTAGTCCGCTAGAGTCAACGACCTAGGGCCGAAAACATCCGCCAAACCTTCCACTGTACGCGGTGGCGTGCCCTTCAGAAAGACGGTCTTGTAAAGAGCAGAGAAGGCACCTGCAGACTTGCTGAGTGAGTGCTTCGCCGAGCGCAGATGCGATCAAATTCGGTCACCGCGTCTTCAAGGGAACCCTCGCCCGCACCAGCCTCGTCCGCATCAGCTGCGGGTGCAATACCCACATCACCTGTTAAAGGACAGAACAAGTTAGAAACACAATTCGGAATCTTCAGTTGCGCGGGTTAATTGAAGCCATCGCAAAAGAACGTTACCTCCTACGTGATATGCCAGTGCGCGGAGTCGCTCTGCCTGCAGTTTCTCATGGTTAATAAGGGCGTCCTCATGACCCTTTGCCTCTTTTCAGCTGCTTGCGGCGAGCATCCAGCTCTTTCTCAAGCTCCTGCATGCGGGATAAAGCCGAGTTTTTGTCGCTGTGATGGAAGACAGAAGTCGATTTCAGTAGTGCGTGAAGAACAAACTGAAGATACAAGGGAAGAAAGGGCTTACGATCCCACTGCTCCACTCTGGACCATAGCTGGTCGTGCTCCTGCTCCATTTGCAGGTAGGATGCACCCGATTCCATCAAGGCACGGATAAAGGGCTGCGGAAAGCGAAGTTCACACAAGTCAAAAAGGGAGGACATAGAAATTTGAGCCTATGCCCAACTATATTTAGTTGCACACAACCTTGGGGCTACTCCCATCGGGAGCCCTGTCGCGCACCTGATAAATTCTCAAAGAGCAAACAACTTACATGATCGTGATGCACCAACAGGGAAGCATTCGAAGAGGAAGGAGCATCGTCCCGTGGAAGGGACCGTTGTGGCTCTGCCCGAACCACCTCAGGTTGGTCGACACGAGGGTCGTCCCTTGAAGGGTTGACTGCGTGTTCGTCTCACTCTCGGAAACAACCTTCTCGGGGATGGCAGCTGAAGGCAACCCCGTGTTGGTGGCCGGGCTGCAAGCAAAGTCACGCTCACAACTAGCTACAAGAAGAACAAGAGACTCCTAGCAAGTACACAGTGTTTACCTGTCATCCTCTTCGCTCAGCATAGCATCGAAGTCGAGGTGAGAGCCGTACTCTGGCGCATTGTCGGCCTCGGCAGGAGGGGCCGAGCGCAGCGGGGTCACTGCTAGCGGGTCCTTGGCAGGAGGCGTCGAGGAACCCGAGTCTTCCTCATCCTTCTCGGCCGGTGTCTCCTCACGTGGCGGGTCCCTAGCAGTTGAAGCCGTCTCATCCAGCCGGCGCCGCTTGAGCCGCTGCCCATCCACCTCATGCTCGGACTCCTCAACTTCATCTTGAGGGGAGCTGGCGGTTGCGAGGGAGGTTTCTTCGTACTCCTCGTTCTCCAACTCCCCCCAGCAAGCTCGCTTCAGCAGTCCTCCCATTCTCGGGAAGGGGAGGCAAATGCTCGAGAATAACATGACCCTATGTGGGGGAAACATTCAACAACATAGTAAAGTAAAAAGCACAAACAACAAAGATCATAGTTGGAATCTTACTTCAGGAAGAGGGTTGTCAACGCCGAAAGGTCTGACTGGCGAGTCGACGTTGCAAGGATCAGCCTGCTTGATGCATGTCAAGGACCGCACCAAAGCCTCGACCTTCCTCTTTGACTTTCGTCGGTGGTCAGTCGAATAGGGTCAAGAGCTCCTTGAAACACCCACATTGGGTGCGGCCGGGCGCGCAATGGCTGCACACACCTCTTCACGAAAGTGGCGATGAGGTGGACACCTGTAACACCTTGACCGCCGTCTTCAGCAGGCCAGCCACAGTCTCCAATAAGGGCTCCACCGCCGCGGCCTCGGCCGCTGTCAGCTTGTGCCCCCAGGCCACCGTTTTCTTCAGAGGCTTGTCCAGCACAAAGTCAGGGAGACCCTCCTGGGTGGTGCTAACATAGAACCACTTCTTCCGCCAGCCTTGAGCGGATTCGACTGGCTTCAGCTCAAAGTACTTGACGTCACCCCGGGTCTGGATCCCGAAGCCGCCAAGAGGGTACGTCCCGCCAGCACACCCCGCGTTCCTCTTCACGTTGAGGATACTTTTCCACATCGCCCAATGTGGGTGCACTCCAAGAAAGGACTCGCAAAGGACGATGAAACATGCGATGTGCAAATGCCGTTTGGGGTGAAATCGTGGATTTGCACCCCATAGGCGTACATCAAACCCCCCTGCGTTACCTCATCTGCGGGCGCGCGCGTCGCTAGTTGGTCCACCGGTGGAAGCAGCCCATCCCGGCGAAAATCATCTAGATGCTGCTGCCGGATGGAAGACTTGGCCCTGCCGGCGGGCTTCTTCAGCGTGCTAGAAGATCCAGCGGCGGCGGCGGCGCTCGCCGCACCCTTCCTCTTCTTGTCTCCCTTCGCCATGACAATAGGTGGTGGGGAGTGCAAGGATTGAAGGTCACAAAGGAAAACAATGGCGGAAGAACAGAGAGGAAAGCAGAAGTGCAGGTAGCGGCGGCGGGGAGAAATGGCAAGTGAAAATAATTTACCCCGCTGTCGCCTTATTTATCAAGACAGCCACTGATCCCAACCGTCGATGAAGAGATCGTGCGCCACAATGCAAATCCAGCCATACACGTGGTAGTATCGGAGGGCAACCATCGTCGGCCACGCCGCCCATTCCGCGCGAGAAACGAGGAGGCCATCATCATGTCTCCGTGAAAATTGCGCAGAGCGGTCAATTCCAGTCCAAACGGCACTGCCCCTGGTCAACACTGAAAAGTGGGGCCACGGTGTCATGTCCCATCCATCACGACGAGCACGCCATCGCTTGTCAGGTGGCGCAGTAAGCAAAATACGTCATCCCTGACATCATCACTCTGTCGCAGCATAAAAAGGTACTCCAGTCCATAAAGGGTCGACTCTGAGGAAACAGCGTAGAGCAAAGAAGACATTCGACTGCTTCCAATCTGAAAGCTTTCAACTCCCATCGGGAGCGTATCAAAATTTCGTCGACTGCTGCAAAGGCTCAAAGTTTTGAGATTATCCTCAACTGCAAGCAATTAAGCACAGTCTCGGTGGCTACTCCCATTGGAAGCGCTGTCGAGCACCCGATAAAATACAGGCAAAGACAAGACGCATATTTCACAGTCGAAGCTCACTCGACTCAGCTACTTAGCTACTCACATAAAGCAAAACCAGTCAAAATCTCCCCGAGTTGTATCAGACGATCCTCGGAAGCTGCATTACACAATTCATAGGTAAACCCGCCGATCCGTCGAGTGGGCCGGGGCCCGCACATACTGCGTTTGCCCTGAAACTTTCCATGTCCGACGACATGAAGAAAATCCTAGCGGACGCGTTAGGTACCCGCAAAATATGCTGTAGGACGACTCTGTAAGACCTCCGCGGCCGGAGTCGGGTCTGACCAGCCCGTTCCGGGTTCGAGTCCGGGACTCGAACTTGAAGTAGGCTAATAAGGTTTTGCCCAAATGAGCAGTTAACTGGTCCCGATCCATCGAGTGTACCAGACCTACTATGCCACCATCCCTGAACACTGTCAGAAGGACAGCAAAAATACATGCAAAACATCAGGCGATGTATTACCGACTCCATAAGCACACGTACAATATCGACTTACATTCATACAGAAAAACAAGCAAAGCAATGGTCGCGGTGTTACCGACTAACTCGATTCATAGCAAAGCAAAGAAGTGACGTGCACTTACGGAGGAGTCCCTGCCCGAATCTTCAAGTCGGCCAAGCACTCGGGGGCTACTGACGTGGGCCTACCCTTCGGGTGCCCCACTATGAGGACACCTGGTGCACATATGAGTTAAGGTCCGATAGCAAGTCTACCAGAAGCCTACGGCCAAGGCCCACGAAGGGGCCCAACAAGGAGAAGTACGCTCCAAGTCAAGAGAATCCTGAAGTCGGTAGAGACTTATTTACCTGTAAACCTAATCGGTTGCGAACTCCCGAGACCCAGCCTCCTATATAAAGGCTGGGAGGGCCACCGATCTAGGTCAGGCAATACCATACCACCAAAACCCTAGCGAGATCGCATCTCGCCGGGACGCCATTGTAGCTCCTTTGTATACCGCAAATATCAATAACCAGACAAGCAAGAAGTAGGGTGTTACCCTCCGGGGGCTGAACCTGGGTAAACCTTGCTTGTCAGCCATCGTTACTACCAGCGTTACCAAATCTCTCTTCCTATCTCAACCCTTGGTACCGAACCATGGGATTTGCGTGGTACCCCAGGTCAAGGGCCCTATTTTTTTTGCCTTTCATCCGGGCCCTAACATCTTAGGGCGGTCTTGGCCAATAAGTCCATGCCTCACCTCCACCTACGCTGTCGTGGCAAGGCGCGTTGTTGGCGGCTACGGTGAGATCCAATCCTCATCTGGTCGGCGACGTTGTGGGCAGCCGCGCTGTCCCCGTCGGCGACTAGATCAGCTCCGCTCTGCTGCTCTTCCCTTCTTCTTCTTCTCTGGCCGCCTCCCTCGCCTCGCTTTCTTCTTCCTCGTCTCCACCAGCTAGCACTAATGGGCCATAACCATATGCCACAAGCCATGCTCATACGCCACAGGGGCTGTGCAGAGCGCATTGGCGCCCGACCAGTGCGGCAACTAGGATTTGTTGTGCGTCGTGGCCTCGTGGGGACGAATTAGAAAGAGAACCCGTAGCACCTCCATGGTAGACGAGGCAGCACGGAGCGGCCACCGGCAACAAGGCGCGTTGCCGGTAGAGCCCGCCACTGCTGACACCGGCCGTTGCAGCAAGTTTGGAAATTGGAATATTTCTATGGGTTCTGCTTCGGTGTACCCTCTCCACAAATTTAAAAGGGTAGTTTGGTCTTTTATCATTAATAAATTTCTAACTCGTTTTAATTAAATTGGACCACCAAGATCACAATGCTTTGGCGTGCTGGTCGCGTACGAGCACCACATTCCGCGGGCGGTGAAGATGAGGATATGTATTCCAATGAGGGTGTCGGCGGCAGCGGCATTGAGCATCCGGCGCAGCGTCGTGGCGCTGCAAGGGTGGAGTGGATAGTCGGGTGGTGCGCCTAGTTCTCGGTGCTCCTCCGGAGAGGGCTCTAGGATATGCTTGGCACTGGTGGAGTGGATAGTCGACTGGTTCGTGCAGTATGCGTGGCGCGGCTCGGCCATTGCTCGTAGCTCGCCACCAGAGTGTGCGTGCTCGCCCTCATATCAGATCTGCAGCTGGGAGGGATTAAGAATGAACAAGGTGCTTAGTTGGGTGAGACAGGTGTCAGCTATGCATTGGATGACATCTTTCCTTTTCAGGGAGGAGCTACAGCCTCCAGGGTATGAGGGATTTATCAAGGGGACATGGAGATCGAGTTAGCCCTAAACAATGGATGCATTACCATGGCACCTTCTCGCTTTTCCTTTTCTTTTCTTGCTGCCGTTGCGAGTTTCTTAATGGCCGCACTTGCATAAAGAACCATGGAGGGTGCACATGCTCAGCCAGTGAATTCTGAGCAGTGAGCATGCATGGTGATAACACAGAGGAGTTGTACACTTGTACTAACCTAATCCTGTATATTAGCAGTTACTAGTACTCCTGCAAGAGATCAATGGAGTAAGAGCTCTATTCATTCATGTGATGTCATGATGAAGAATAAAGCTTGCTTCTTTCCCAAGCTTTGCGAAAAAACATGATAATCCTGGAGAAACCAGACACACAGTATGCAGTTTGCGTACAAACCGAAAGGCTATGTGCATGCATGCGTCGCCAAGTTTTGAGAGCTTGCCGCATGTGTCCATGTTCTTCCAAGCATTTCTTTGCATGGAGAGAATACAAAAGAAGAGAAAGAAATTCTGCAGCAAAAGCGAGAGGGAGCCTAGAGCGATTTTTTTTTACAAATATAGCCCTGCTCAATGTAATTGTCAAAATTAGCCCCCTCCCAATTCTTTTGTCAAAAGTGGCCCTGGCGGGAAGACCACAAAGCGACACGTGGATGGCGGGAAGTCTCCTACGTCGACACGTGGCACTTTTCGCCAGCTGGAGTGGCGGGAGGTGGTGGGGTCAGTACGACGAGGCGCAGACTGGTGCTCCGTGTTAAAGGACTTCCCGCCACTTGGTACGGCGGGAGGAGACTTTCCTCCACTTGGTATGGCGGGAAGAGACTTTCCGCCACCAGATGGCGGGAGGATACGTCCGGAGCCAATGGGAACTTAGACATTGCGCCTTGATGGGAGAGCGAAGTTCCTTTCCCAAATAGACTAGTCGTCTTCGTCGTCTTCGATCGTCGTACTAGCACCACCACATTTTCAGCTTCTTTTACGCTGCACATAGTACTGCTTGTACCACCAACGCTACCCCTTTATATATTCCAAGGAGTACAGTACATTATTATTATTATTTTGAAATGCGGTTTTTGGAATTTCGCCTTTTTGCGTGGCTGCAGGCTCCACCCATATATCGATCGTCGCATCTCATGCCAAAAGGGGCAAAACCTATGAGGATCAGTGCAGCCTGATTAAGTAATTAACTCTCATCTTTTGAGATTAGTAAGTACTAGGAGTAGGAGCTGCACCGGTACAGTATGGAGAGTTCAGGAGCTTGATAGACAGGCCAGTCAGGAATTCAAGTTCCGATGCTGCTAGCTAGACCATCTGTAGTTACTACAGCCTACAGGAGCTTGCGATGATCATAGGGCCTGTTTTGTAGTACTAGTGAGACTACCCCACAGGCCACAGTGGGCGTATCATAAGACCGTCGAGGGGCACATGCGAACTGTGCGACAGAACAGGGCCCAATAGTTTGGGGCCCCCAAATCCCCGGCTTACGCGCTGATCAGGTCCAAAAATCCCGTTCGATATCCCTTAAAGTTCCAATCTCGCGCGAGTTTGACGCTAGTCCATACATAGAGGCGAGATTTATCGACAGTTTTGTAACGAATTGATAGATCGATTTGGGTCGAGGGCGAAAGCTTTGACCTTTGCGAGCGTGGACCTTCCAGTCCGCGGCGGTTATTCCTCCATGGTGGAGAGAAGATCCATCTATAGACTGCAGGGACGAGGACATGGTGGCGGCAGGCGAGCCTGGCAAGTATTGGAGTCCACCGAACTTCAGACTCACGGTGAGTCTGTTGATCCGTCCTCGTCCTCGTTTTCCCCTTTACTATATTGGAAATCATGAACTAACATGGAGTAAGTTTCTCTAGGTTACTCTCAGCTTCCAAGCTCATGTGTTCTTGTCAATGTGGAGACGTGGTGACTAACAATCTTGGTAAAGTATGGTCGTCAGATCACATCATGCAAGTAGTATACTAGTATATGCCTGAAGTACCTACACTATCGATTATGCCATCGCCCTGATCATTGAATCTAGATCAATTCAAAAAGATACTTAGTCGATCAATCTTTTTTTTGAGAGCTTAGTCGATCAATCTTGACAATGCGGCTAGCTTATTTCCTTAGTGTTACATTTACTCTTTTTTCCTTAATATTTGACATATTTCTAAGTTTGTATGAAATCACAAAATGAAATTATTATTTTATTTTTTGCGGGACACATAATGAAATTATAACTAAGTGAAAGTACGCTTTAGTTACGTGTTACATGGATTTTTTTGAAAAATAAAGGCCCCATTTACATTTCGCACCGGGGCCCAATTTTTGGAGGACGGCCATGGGTATCATGCACTCCATGCATGCTGCATGCTGGCTGCAAGCTCCACCCATCGATCGTCGCATCTCATGCCAAAAAGGGCAAAACCTATGAGGGATCAGTGCAGCCTGATTAAGTAATTAGCTCTCATCGTTTGAGATTACTAGTACTATCAGGTGGAGATTAATAAACTTCAACAAAAATTTGTAGTACTACGAGCTGCACCGGTACTGTATGCAGAGTCCATGATTAGGTAGACAGGCCAGTCAAGAATTCAAGTTCCGATGCTGCTAGCTAGCTAGACCATCTGTATAACTGCAGGAGCTTTCGACGATCAAAGGGCATGTTTTGTACTAGTGAACATAATAGTAACTTCATCGCAAAAAAGAGAAAAGAACATAATAGTAACTGATTTTGTGAGAGGGTTCAGGGTACGTAGTTTTTTTGTTTTGTTGATAAAGGGCTTTATCATGGTACGTGGCTAGCAGCTGAGTGTAATGAAAAGAAGTTTGAGCCGAATCTAATGGTGGGAATACAAGTGTGAGCAGAGGAGGTACCATGGCGTGTGGCTGCAGTCGTGGGGGACGTGGGTGGGGGAGATCATCGACCGTGAAACCCACAATCGCATTTGTATCGGCTCTTACCGCAAAGCGACACATGCAGCTCGAGCGTACGACATCGAGTCGGCGAGCCTCCACGACACGTTGGCGCGACTGAACTTCTTGTTTGGCAGCCTCGACCTACCAGAGTTGGCCCCGAGGCCTCCACGCACGAATTGGGGGGGGGGGGGGGGGGGGGGGGGGGGGGGGGGCACGGAGGTTTGTCAGCGCTCGAGGTGGAGCGCGCCAACGAGGAGTACATGGCGGAGTTTCGTCGCCGTCATCCGGAACATGTGTGGAGGAGTAGCACCAGCGGTACGAGCTCTACAAGTTGGGGAAGACCGACGGAGCAAGGCGTCCGGTGCGTCGGTCATCGACGAGGAGAGGGAGATGATCATAGACGAGCTCACCGACAATGACTAGTGTATGAAATTTTATTTTAAATTTCGTCGTTTAAAGTTATGTAAATATAGTTTATGCTAGTACTTTGAATCGAGTTTGATTGACTAGTTTGAATAAGATTTGCAAGTTTGTGTTCATTTCTTTTAAGCAGTTAAATTAAGGGATCCGCTAGAAACCGTTAATTTTTAGAGTAGCAGATTCAAGGAGTTAAGATAGAAGGCCCAATACTCTGTAAATTATAATGGTCGGCTAGATATGTCCTAAGCTCGTGTAATACATGAGATTTAGACGATCAAAGTGCCGGTTTTTTTGTGAACATAATAACACCGATTTTGCTCGGAGATGCTCAGGGTTCAGGCACGGGTAGCTAGTAGCTGAATCTAGTAAGAACTCGGAGCTGAACTAATGGTGGGAATAAAATTATGAACAGAATCTCTTATGAAGACTTTTCTTGGGTTTGGGGAGATGAGATGCGCACAGTTGGTTCGTACGTTGTACGCTGTGGGAGTTGTTTCTTTTATCCACTCTCGAGGCACAGCCAGCCAGGTTGGATCTAATCACGCCGGCGCCTGATGATGTAGTACAACGGCGGCCACATGCCACTGTATCATCAGCACCTACGACTTTGAATCGAGTGGCCGCCGGAGTTCCGCGTATCATATACTATATCGTCTGTTCTCTCGCACGGCCGGCCGGGGCTACACTACGGCGTCATGGCCGCTGCCGCCCGGACCTCGCGGCCGGCACGGAGACGCGCGCCGTACCGGTACGGAGAAGAGAGCTGGGCAAGAGTGGGAGAGCATGGCGCGCTGGGCATTTGCACGTAGTACGTACGTAAACCGGATCAGATAGGCATCCAGTCCAGTCCCTGACCTTATCCCTGACCTTATCGATGGATCTTTTCGGTGACTGACTGGATGGATCCGCAGCTTTCACTGTTTCGCCATCACGCTACCCTCCTGTGTGTACTTCGTTATCCAAGCGACAGTGCGCTGGTAATTGTTCATGGAGCTGAGGCGGTGATGCCTGAAAGTAAAACCGCCACGGTGTAGCTGTAGTGGATCGTACCGGAATCTGTACCGCGGCGCTTGTTTATTGCTGGAGCTTCTGCGGCTGCGGAATCTTTCCTTCTCTCTTTCTGTAGGCCCAGCAGCGTCAGGTACTCGGGTCAGCGGCGGTAAAAATAAATTGTCTACGAGCTTCTGGGCGAAACCTAGTTACCGCGTACTGCTCCGCGCACCATCCCTCGCGAAATGGGCCGGCCAATATGACCACCTTCAGCCGAATTTCGTCTTTCTGATCCGTTTTTCCTGTTTCTTTTTTCGTTTTTCGCTGTTTGTTTTGCTTTTTCTTTTTCTTTTTCTTTTCGTTTTTGTTTTTTTTTGTTTATTTTTCTTTCTTCTTTTCTTTTCTGTTTTGTTTTTTATTTTCGGTTTTATATTAGAAACCAATGTTTTTATGTTTTAGGAAAATATTAGTTGGCCATATATAAAGTTGTTCAAATACCATACATGTTCATATTTTTGAATAAATGTTTCAAAAATGTTCTTATTGGGAAAATCACTCATATTAATAAAATGTTCACATTGGAAATCGTTCAAATGGAATGAAATGCAATTTTTTGAAAAACCTTTAAATAACATAAATGTTCACATTTGAAATCGTTCAAATAACATAAATGTTCAAATAATATAAATATTCCTATTGAAATTGTTCAAATAACATAAATGTTCATATTTTAAAATTCAAAAAATATAAATGTTCATATTTAAAAATAGTTCGCATGACATAAATGTTCATGTTTAAAATTGTTTAAACATAGATTTCGTTCATCAGGTTTTTAAAATATGTTCAAACCTAGATTCGTTCACGGGGTTTTCAAATCTGTTCAAACTAGATTTACGTTCACGCGGTTTCCAAATCCGTTCAAACCTAGATTCCGTTCAGGGCATTCTAAGTCCGTCAAACTATATTTCGTTCGCGATTTTCAAATATTTCAAACCTAGATTCCATTCACGCGGTTTCCAAATCCGTTCAACATAGATTTCGTTCACCGGGTTTTCCAAATCTGCTCAAAACCTAAATTCCGTTCAAGGGTTTTCTAAATCCGTTTAGACTAGATTCCGTTGACCGGGTTTTACAATTTTTTCAAACCTAAATTCCGTTGACGGGTTTTTCAAATTGTTCAAACCTAGATTCTGTTCACGCGGTTTCCAAATCCGTTCAAACCTAGATTCCGTTCACGGGTATTCTTAGTCCCTTCAAACTAGATTTTGTTCACCGAGTTTTTCAATCTATTCAAACCTAGATTTCATTCACGATGTTTCCAAATCCATTCAAACATAGATTCCGTTCACGGGTTTTCTAAATCCGTTCAAACCTAGATTATGTTCAACTGGTTTTCCAAATCCGTATAAACATAGATTTTGTTCATTGGGTTTTTCAAATATGTTCAAACTTAGATTTTGTTCACGCGGTTTCCAAATATGTTCAAACTTAGATTCCATTCACGCGGTTTCTAAATACGTTCAACCTAGATTCCGTTCAACTGGTTTTCTAAATCCATTTAAACATAGATTTTGTTCATTGGGTTTTTCAAATATGTTCAAATCTAGATTCCGTTCCCGGTTTTTAATCTGTTCAAAACTAGACTCCATTCCCGTGGTTTCCAAATCTGTTCAAACATAGATTCCGTTCACCAGATCTTCTAAATCCGTTTCAACATAGGACCATCGAAACGAAAAAAGTTACAACACGAAATTTGTGCGAACCATTGAGATAAATATTACCGTCAAAGGATATTTCAAACGATCAACGAGTGCGACGAATTTGACAAAAATGTTTAAATAACTTCTGAACATCGATTCGAAATTGAGAAGTTACAATTGATGAAACTTGAAACAAGTACGGGAATGGAACTACCGGGGATGGCATAATTTTCATGTACATTATATTTTAAATTAAAATATATTTGTGTAAATATATATACTTTTTTAAATGTGAAGGTACACTTTTTCCCGAAGAAGAGATCAGGAAACAGTAAAAAAAAAGCCCACCCGAAAGAGATGCTTCTCCACGTTCTCGTCCGCGAGGAAGTGGGCCGGGCCCGTTAACATCATGGGGTTGCGCGGAGCGGTGTTTCCTCCGCGTAACGCGTGAGGTAGGCGCTCCCGAGCTTCGGCGGTTTGAAGATGGCCGGTCACTCTGGCCATTGGGTCAGTTTATACGGCTGGCAGCAGTGCTTGGGGCCCAAAGTAGAAGTAACCCGTGGCGCCTCCGAGGCAGACGAAGCAGCACGCAGCGGCCCGGCAACGAGGCGCTGTCGCCGGCGGCCGGAGCAGAGCCCGCCACGGCGCTGCATCAAGTTTGGAAGTTCAAATATTTGGTTGTATGTCAGCACCCTGACCACTGGTGGGCCGCAAGCCACGACGAGGACCAACCCACCCAGAAGCAGCCCAGCAACGCGCAGTCAGGAAACGACGCCGCAACCCACGCGTCTCAGGTGGAGACGCTACTAATAGATGCATGATCCCAGGGAGGCGGTATCGAAGATCGATCATGGAAC